>CAUYQG010077061.1:0-38465 GCA_963574415.1 Tarsius wallacei | reverse complement strand
TTATTGTAGAGATGAGGTCTCGCCAAGTTCCCCAGGCGGGTCTCGAACCCGCGGGCTCAGGCAATCCACTCACCTCGCCCTCCCAAAGCGCTGGGATTGCAGGCTGAGCCACCGAACCCGGCCAACTCTTTTTTTTTTTTTTTTTTTTAATTTTAGATTCAGGGGATACAGATGCATACATATTACATGGACATATTGTGTGGTGGTGGGGATTGGGTCTCAGGTGGCCCATTTCCCAAATAATGAAGGTGTCCCGTTTTTCCTATTTCTCTTACTAAACTGATGATTCTTCGAAGGCAGGGTGATGCCAGTCCCATGCCATGCCCTCCACAAAGCTTTGCATTCAGTAACTACTCGGCCGTTGACAAAACAGATGAACCCAAGGACACCAATTCCTCCAGATTGGTTAGGTCTCTACTTGGCTACCAAAGACAACAATTTGCAAAGCCAGCTTTCTCCTTTTTCTGGGATCAGGGACTAAATTCTATTAAAAGTGTTCTGCAATGCTTTGAGTGTGTAGGAGAGATTTTCTGTTTGGGGAATGTTGCTAAGCCCTCTCATCAAAAATAGTCTTTCCATCCACCACCAAATTCTGCCAGGGCGGAGCAGATGGCAAGAGCAGTTCAAAGGAAAAAGCAGTGTAATGCCCTCCGCTCATAGCACCACAGGTGCCAGCAAAGGAGAAAAATGTGTGTGGTTGGGGCTTGGGATACTAAGTGATGTAAAAGCAAAGCAGATTGACTGATGGTGGGCATATAGGTACAGTCTCTGTGAGATGCCTTTTCCGACCATTGTATGTTCCCATGCACCCTGCGATCCTAGGCAGGAGTCTTTAAAAGATCACTGGTGATTTGGAGTCTCACTACATCAGCAGAATAAATGGCTTTATAAGAGGCGCAGACTGTGGAGAAGGCAGCATCTCAGAATGGCAGCAAGAGCGGTGGGAGTAGCAAGAGACGGCCAGACACACGCCCGTGGCACCCAGGTCCTGAGCAGAGCGGGAAATCGGACAAAGCTGCTCCATTCTGGAGGCTCTTTGTGACTCTTTTAGGGGTCACCACACTGGTCTTGGCATGGAACCAAGCCAGCGACAGGATAGCCGACTGAGTTTTGGCACAATCACCTCTACATGGGAGCCCCTTTAAGTACTGAAGATCTCGATCTGTAGGGGTCTGTTCCTCAACTCCCCAATCAGGTTTTCTCGAGGCAAGTTGAAAGCGCTGGTTGGGCAGTGAAAGCAACCATTCTTACTGCTGAGCAAAATGGAGGTGTGGGCAGTGAAAGGCCCGCACTGGGATGGGGAGGGTAGAAGGTTGTCAGCACCCACTGTATTAGAAGCCCTGGAATGGTCCCTTCCGGCAGCCATTGCAAACTGTCTCCTGGGAAACTCAAATGGGAAAACATTCCAGTTTGACCTGACTGGACATGCAATAAACATTTTTGTTCAAATAACAAGTTATTGCATTAAGATAGGTCGGTCCGTGTTATCCTAAAGAAGAGTCTATACCCTGTGTGTTGGCAGCATTATCAATGAACAGCTGATCTTTATGTAAATATCAACCCTTATTAATAAGAACCATGAGGACAGGTCTGCCAAGATTCTGACAGCTTGTTTATTCAGCCATATTAATGCAGAAGTTTTCAATTAGTGGAAGCGTCCACTTACACCCCTTATTTGCTTAAAGGCCCAGAGGACACGTCACCAAATTGGGGCTTCTGGTCATCTGCTGAGGAGAGGTGGCTTCTTGTTTTCCTGAAATGAAGACAACTGCTGTCTGTGTGTGTTTGGGTTGGAGAGGGTACCACCCACCCCCCCACTGCCAGTCATGCTGAGTTGCAGGGTGGGGGTTGCAAAGAAGCTTGCTGGCGCTTAGCATCTAGACAGGCTGGCGGGCAGGAGGCCCCTCTGCTGGGTGTCTCACCCCGACCCCTGCCCGAAGCAAGAAACAAGACCAAGATGACATAGCTGCGGTCACACAAAGCCGGTTAACTACATTAGTTGTCTTTGTTTATTCAAGAACTCTGAGCTGCACTTTTTTTTAACAAGAAATGTGAACCACATTTTGTTTGAGATACTCCAGAGAGATGTAGCAATGTGGTTACCATTTTATAAACTTTTAAATAAAACTGTTAGCAGTTCACAACTTTGTTTAAAGAACAATGACTTGGAGCATAGGCCTGTGCTCTCAAGTCCCAGGGGACAATGACCGAGGCAGAGAAGAATCCAGTGAGGAGCCTGCTGACCAACCAACGCCTGCTTTGCGTGCCCCTGCCCCGGAATCCAAAAGTTTGGCTTCAGGGCTTCTTCCAGTATTTGTAGGAGCAGCAGTGAGTTTGGCCCTGCTGTTTCAGTGATTTGCACCAGCCTGTTAGCTTTCATTGGGTGGAAGGGAAACTCAGGAAAAGCAGGAATGAAAATAGTCACCCCTGTTATTTTCCCTTACCCAAGACTGGTGAGAATCACTATTTACAGCTCAGCTGGCACACGGTCCAGTCATTGTCATCTTTGCTTCTTCACTTCCATATTTTTCTACCTCTATGGTTTCTTCTTCTTAAAACAGTCAAAACCAGAGTGCCCGGCTAGCTCAGTCGGTAGAGCATGAGACTTAACAGTCAAAACCTGTGCTTTCATTTTACTCTTTCTGTTAAAATGTCTGCCTTTATTTAACTTTCTGCTCATGATATGATTTATGTTTATAAGAATCTTCATGTACGAGTTGTTTCTTTCAGTATAGTTAGCTGTAGCCTTGTCTTGGAAAGAGTGTTCACAAGTATTGTTTAAGTCTCATAAACATTCCTCTAAGAGCATAAAATATTTATGCCTATATAGATGTTTCTGGCCAATTTACAAGGTTGGTTTAGTGGATAATGTATTCTGCTATGAGAGACTAAAATTGAAATGGCCAATAATTGAAGCTGACCTTTAATAATGATTTTGAGGTGACAACATTTAGTTCCCAAGTACTTGAAACACATATGGGTTATAGGAATTTGTACTAGCAATATATTTGTGAAAACTCAGCCTACCTCCCATAAAGGCATTTCTTTTGGTTCGATGAGAATTCAAATCTAACAATGTCATAGTTTACAAGTAAGACTGTGATTAAAATGTTAACAGGAATCCTGGGGCAAAAGAGACTTCCAGAAGGCTCAATAATCATTGAACAGGGTAGTTAAAGGGCTGTAAGATTAACCAGTTTTAACCTAAAGCACAGCATTTCTCATGTCCCCTTTAAGCAGAACTGACAAGGTATTTCCTGGAGATTAATGGCAGTCTGAGTTAATGGGCTGAGGGAGGGTCATTAATCCTTACACAAAGGTAGTTTGGAAAGTAGAAATGAGAAACAACTGCAAGGTCAAGATGATACGATCCCAGGGGACGGTTCAGAAGATTAGTTACATCTTCCAAGCCCATGCTTACTACTGTTCTCACTCTCCCTTCTCCACAGGGCATACCTCAGACTCAGCTTTTCAGCATCTTGGGATGTAATTTGTTTTTGAAAAGTAGTTTGTAATCTCTCCCTTTATCAGTGTGCTTCCTCTTCTCACTTAAAACTTAGAAACATCATCTTGGAAGTAATTTCACATAGCTTGTCACCATCAGATGGTGTAGACAGAGAGTTGTGCTTGGGAGTCTAGAAGTCAAGGCAGTAAGAATATACCTCCCAGGGTTTCAATTCGATAAAATATCCATATGTACTGTGTACAGCCTATGCAGAAAATATGAAATTACTGTCAATGGTAGGCCGGTATTAGGGGAACAATTACACACAGATACAACGTCTGTAAATCAGAAGAGGTTGACTCATCAAAAGGATACAGAAACAAGTTGGTTCAGCTAGGATACCATTACAAGCAGGGGTGCAAACTTCTGGACTATAGCATACTCTTCCAGGGTTTATACTCTCAGGTGATGATGTCAAGCTTTGTGGAAGCTCAGACCTCTTCCAGACCAGCCTACACTTGACCAATTCTGCGTGTAGGTTGGTCTGGATCTCTTCCAAGGACCGTCTCATGGTCAGATTTATCAATCTCAGGATATGCAAGAATTGTATGACTTATGAGGCAAGGACTACAGTGGAGACTGGTGGCTGCAGGTCCTCTGCCACCACTGGCCAGCCTACACTTGACCAATTCTGCGTGTAGGTTGGTCTGGATCTCTTCCAAGGACCGTCTCATGGTCTGGATCTCTTCCAAGGACCATCTCATCCTGTAGATGAGTTAAACCTCATCTGATTCACTCCAGTAGTGTCCAATTGGTTGTTCTATTATATTCCCAATATAATGCTCTGATGCCTGTAGTATCAGAGGCACCCCACTCCCGTGCCCCCAGCTCCCCCCACTCACCTACCTCTCCCCCTCCATCTCTACTGGAGGCTGTGCCAAGAAATCCCACTTTGACTCTAATCAAAGAATGGTTGAGAGCTAAAGAATGCTGTCTTACTTGAGAAGGCTCTACCTTCGGGTCTGGGCATCATCTTCTGTAACTGTCCCTGGTACAGGCTTCAGGATCCAGAAGCTGGCACTCTTACCTGGGCTAGAGTATACTGCTTACCTTTCTGCTGTGAACATAACTTTCCTTTTAAATCCTGTAGATGAGTTAAACCTCATCTGATTCACTCCAGTGGTGTCCAATTGGTTGTTCTATTATATTCCCAATATAACGCTCTGATGCCTGTAGTATGTTTTCATATATTTGGAAATTTTAACATGGCAGAGGTTATTTTGCTGCTTAAAATCTGAGAATTAATAAGCTAGCAGAAGTGTGCTAAGGGAAACTCTGAGAAAAACGCTTTCTGATCATAAGCTGAAGAGTAGAAATGCAAACGCCCTTTTAAAATGGTGACTGGCATTTTGCCACCAACTCGTATCTATCTGGTCTGACAGCATAAATCCTGGTAGATTTTGTGACACTGCCAAGAGACGTAAATGTCTAGCTACCAGTTCAAAATGAACTGCTGTTTTCATACTGTAAGTACAGGTGAAAATCTTTATATTCTTCCATATGGTTACCCCCCAAAAAAATCCTTGTTTTATATAAAGATGAGTTCTACTAGACCTAGGTGGCACTTTTGCATTCTCTTTTTAGCTGAAATTGCCTCATATGAATTCTGTGCTGAAAAAACTCGATTATTTGGGTCATGATTGCAGTTTTATGATGCCATCTGGGAAAATGAGTAAGTGCGTGTGGGTTTGAAGTTAACTAAAGTTTTTCCCGCATAAGTGGGCATTACCGCCTCTTCAGACACCTTGTTGGTAGTAGCATTTCTGGTCACTTAGCTTGCTGTGAGTGCGACAGATCCACAAGTGTGTCTTGACTGAGCCGGAGCTCTCCTTCCACACAATTGGCAGGAATTCAGCGCATCAGTACAGTCTCTCTGAAACCTAACCCAGCCACTTAACACTGGGCTAGTAACACTTGCTATCTTGTGTGTACAAATGCTGTCTTTCCAAATTAGGAAGGAACAAATAAAACCCTGTTGGAAGTTCCTTGTTTTAAAAGGAGTAATTTAATGCTCTACTGTTAACATTCTCCCAAGGCAGTGTTACATAAATAATTACTGCTAGACAGGAAGAGTCATTTCCCATTCTGGAATAATTTATACACATTTAGGAATTTCATTGTCTCCTCTGAACCCTCTGGGCTGTGAAGCTGTAAATTATCACTTTTTTGAGTATGGAACTTCCATTACATGATTTAAATTTTATGGTAGAAAGAACCAAGAGAATTACAGAAAAAAAAAAATCGTTATTTGGAAAAGTCAGAGAATGTCAGGGAAGAGAAAAGGATATTTCTACTTCAGTCTACTTCAGTCATGGAAACTTCTGGTTTACTTTTAATAATCAGCTTTCTGGGAGTTTTCTTAATGCAAACCATGCAATTTGGCATTTTAAATTCATACCTGTCTGTGGTTGTATAGTCTAGAGCCGTGGTTCTTAACTTAGGAGCCCAAAGAAAACACATATTTTAAATGCCAATTGCCCTGATTTCTAGAATATATTTCTCACCCAGCATTTCTTAATTTGGTCCAGGGAATCCACAGTTTGTATTGGTATGTATTCTAGGTGTTTGTACTGGTATGTATTCTGGGTGTTTGTGTATTCTAGATCTTATAACATTTATCAACTTTTCAGAAGAGACTGGCATGCTACATTTTTCAAGACCGGTTCTTAAATTTGTTTAGACCTAATCTATAGGACCATGGTGGAAGTTTTCTGTGTTAATGATAATTATAATAATAGTTTCTGATTATTGAGCACTTGTATGCCATAAACTGTGCTTAATACCTTATGTTTCTTATTTATTACTCCCATCAAAGGCAAGTACAATTATTATCTCCATTGTATGGTTGGGGAAACTTGAGACTTTGAGACATTAAGTAACTTGTTGAAAAACACATGGAACTGGAATTAGAAGCCAGGGATGCCATCTGGGAAATTTCCATGCCCTTAGGCATTATGCAGTATGGTGATAAACACATTCATTTACTGGTTTGGTTCTGACTTTGTTTGGTATTCATGTATTCAATTCAAACAGCCCTCACTCTGTTCTAGTGGTTGGGCATTGCGCCATATCTACATGCTACTGTGTTATGATTCCAAGGTCAACATTGGATTGTAGGACCCAGGGCAGTGCCTGGCACATTTTTTTGTTTGTTACATAAATAAGTAAACAAATGAACAGTTGTATGCCCCTTCCAGACATGGCCTGGGTCTTATTTTGTGATACCCACCCGTCCACCTCCACTTAGCACCGTGTGTGGTGGTGGCGGCTGTTGTTTGTGATACAGTAGGCATGCAGTAATGTCTATCTGACTACAAAAATCAGATCATATTGCCTTGTAACTGTATATCTGTCAGAAGGCAGAAGCCTTTGGCCAGTTTCTCAACATGACATTTGGAAGGCAGGTTCTTGGAGTTTTTTGCCTAGCTTTTTGCCCATGGCTTTTTCATTGGACAATGCAATTTTGACAGTCAGTATTGCACAAGAATAGAGAATTGAATTTTCTGGGGTTTTACAGGTTGATCATTGTTAACTATCTCTAAAAACACAGGCATATTTCTCTGCCACTAACTTCCTCAGGTCTCAATACTACTTCATATGTAAAACAAGGTGAAGTAAAATGACTATGTTAGTAATTTTTCAAGGCTTATTTTTCCTTTGTGTGTTATAATTTCATTAAAAAATGTTTTCCTCAGTGAAAACCTGTACAAGAATTCCAATACATCAGTGCAAATGTAGAGTATGCTGTTTGAGGTGGACGGTCGGGCTCAGTGGTTCAGCCTATAATCCCAGCACTTTGGGAGGCCGAGGTGAGTGAATTGCCTGAGCCTGCGGGTTCGAGACCAGTTCGGGCAAATTGGTGAGACCTCACCTCTACAATAAAGTAAAAAAATAGCTGGGCATGGTGGCCCGCATCTGTAGTTTTGGTTACTTGGAAGGCTGAGGCAGAAGGATTGCTGGAGCCCAGAAGGTCGACGCTGGGGTGGCCATGAGCGTGGGTGCCACTGCACTCCAGCCTGGGCGAAGGAGTGAGACTCCAACTCAAAAAAAAAAAAAAAAAAGTTTGAGGCGGGAGGCCCTCAATACAGAGCCACACGGGAATGTAAGGTAAGTTTTATGGACAGTAAAATCCTCCCGTCCAATAGTGTACAATTCTGCAAATTTATTTATTTATTTATTTTATTTGTGTGTGTGTGTGTGTGTGTGTGTGTGTGTGTGTGAGTTGGAGTCTCTGTCACCCAGGCTGGAGCGCAGTGGCATGCTCACAACCACTGCAGCCTCGACCTGCTGGGCTCCCATGATCTTTCCGCTTCAGCCTTCCAAGAGCTGGAACTATGGGCTCACACTACCATGCCCGGCTAGTTGTTTGATTTATTGTAGAAAGGAGGTCTTGCCATGTTACCCAGGCTGGACTCAAACCCCTGGGCTTAGGCAGTCCTCTCCCCTCGGCCTCCCAAAGTGCTGAGATTATGGACTTGAGCCACCGCGCCCAATGAATTCTGTAAATTTTTCAGTCAAGACATAAAGCAGTTCTATCTCCCCAAAATGTTCCCTCTGACCTCTTGTAGTCAGTCCTCGCTCAGCCTCAGCAATGTATTTTATGTTCCTATAGTTTTTTAATTTTCCACAATGTCATATACATGGACTCATTCAGCATATAACTTTTCAAGTCTAAATTCTTTCACTTAACACAATGCATTTGGGGCTCATCCATGTTGTTGTGTGTACCACTAGTATCACTGAGGAATTCCTTGTGTGTATGTATTGGAGTTTGATTATCCATTCACCCATTGAAAGGCATTTGGGTTGTTTCCTGTTGTGGCCAATTATGAATGAAGCCACTGTAAATATCCTTACCTAACATTTTAAGGTTAGTTACTTATCAGTTAGCTGTTAAATTAGATTTAAATCATCACATTCAGGAATTACTGCGGGCAGAGGTGGGCACTGCATCTGCATCTGCAAATATGTTCCCTTTATGACCTTCCTCCCACCCCCTAATATAGGATGGAATCTTTGGTAACTTCTCTGCACATACCCACCCTTCAAAATGTTGGGAACCATTTTTGCTCGTACTTGAAGAAGAAAGATTAGGAGATGTCCTATGAAGTTGAGCCAGCCTCAAGATAAATCAAGTCACAAATGGAACCCTAGTAACTTTGGGAATATAATATTTTTGTATAGGTTGGAAGGAAATACTGGAATCAGTTTTTAAAATGTAAGCTACTGAGTGCACCTGCTTAGGATCTAAAACTGAAGTGGAAAACATAAGGCTTAACCCCACATGCTCCCTGATCAAGTGCAACAGTTCTTAAAATAGCTTTGTTTAGAGATGTTAGGAGCAGCTGAAACAAGGAGCTGGTGTCCCTGGTCACAACCTGTCAGTTTAATAGCATGGCTCAGAGGCAGCTGCCTCTGTCTCTTTCGGTTTCAGGGCCAAGAGCAGCAGCTCTATGGACAAGCACGGAAGCAGCCTCATCCACTTTGCTATCCTCCCCTGAATTCCAATGTCTAGCCAAGTGATTGTCCCTAGATCCATCATGAAGATCCACACATCCATTTCAAGTCACTAACAGGAGAGAAAAGTAACGAAAAGTCTCCAAAGAATTACAAATAACCTTAAACAAGTTTACAAAAAATTCCAGGAAGAATGTTAAAAAAAGAAATGAAGTCTGGTTTGCTTGATCATTATTAATACGTGGTACCTAGCTGTGTGTGGTTGATGCTCAGAATCCACCACAAAGACCTTGTTTCACTCAAGACTGCACTGCTCAGCTCCGTGTTCCTCCCCATTAGCCATGCTCCACATTTTTCCACGTAGAGTCTTTTTTTCTGTGGTTTTTCTCTTACCAAAGATAAACTACTTCTCCATACAGGCCCACTTAACGCTTCCACCAGAAGCAGGATCTGGACTGGGTGGACAATTGGTCTGATCTGATGTGACCATGTTTTAGGTTGCTAGGCTGGTGGCACTTACCAGCAGTTTAAACTTCCATTGGCGCAGGGGGATGTACTAATACACCATACTGTTCCTGTCCTAAACAGTCACCAAACGTATTAAAATCATGAAAAAGGTGATGATGTTTTCTTTGAGTCTTATCACTCAGAATAATTTTTTATTTCATTATAGTGGCTTCAGGAGTAAATTCAGACCTTCATCAGCCTAGTTCCCCATTTCTGCTTCATTTTTTACCTCCCCCCCAAAGAAGAAAAGGGCAGTAACTTATATCTCTTATATCTATCAACTAAACTGACTTTTCAAGGACCAGAGGGAAGAACTGTAGGGTGAGGACTTAGAAGCGCAGTAGGGACAGGAAGAGGACAGGTGGCGGGGAGTCATGAAACACTCCTCTGTCTGCATGGTTTACATTTGCTAACATCACTTTCAAACAATAAGGCAGAGTTATGAGTACCCATGCAGAAAACTCTGATGTTTTTCTAGTTCTTCATATAAGAAATTACTCTTTGAGGCTGTGCATTAGAGAGAACTGACTAGGCTAGTCCCTTAATGGTCTAAAACCTGCTTTGTCCATCTGCTAAGCACGGAACAATAACACCTGCCTTTCCTATTACACAGGATCAAGTGAGTGTCTGATAGGTTAGTTCTGTGAATAACGTAAAGGACCTCGGAGGTGTCAAATGACACTGTTATGATCAATGCCATTATAAAAATTCTCCTTGACCCCAGTGAGGAGCACAGGACTGCTTTTCTTTCAGTGTGGGCCCCAGTGATTGATTGTCTGACAAATTCAACAGAAACATCTTGAACTTCTGTCAGATTTGAACCCTAGATTTCTAAGAGGCTGTAGTACAAATTTCTTCTAATTTCTTCCTTAGAGACTTCCTGTCTGACCCAATTCTGAAGATGCAGACAGTATCAGTAAGTGAGCCTTTTGTCTAACATCTTATAATCAGGAATAAGGGGGAAAGTGTCATGGTAAACAACATGCACAATACACAGGTTCAGATCACTAGTAATCAGACTCTCCGTGCAGATTTCTACACATAGGGCATATGGAGACCACATTGGCCTTATTCAGTGTTATATTCACAGTAACAAGCACAGGGCCTGGCCCAGAGGAGGTATTCTTAGATAGTTGATGAATGAATGAGCCAAATGAGCAAACTAAGCTCTTTACTATAAAAGTGTTCTCTCTGATTAAATGAAACAAAAATTATTCTGTGCTTAGCATGAATGGTTATTAATTGCTGGTAGGCACTAGTTTTATACTAAGGAAAATACAAGCAACTAATATTTTTTCTTTAAATATTTTAAATATAGCATATTAAATAGGTCAAGCATGTATTTCCTTGGTAGCGAAAATTTTGCTTTAGGCCAAAGAATAATACAGAATCTACTCTGAAGAAAAGAATGATGAGCCCATTACTCTGAGATTTTCTCCATCCCTGGGCCTGCAGTGTCACTCTCCAACAATCGTTCTCTAAGAAAGGCATCATCATTTTGAAGACACCAATAAAATATCTCCCTCTTCAGTGACAATGCCACTACCTAAGATCCATTCTTGACTAAAAGTTTTTGTTTCAGTAACACATGAACTTTAATAAAAGGTAAACACCAAAAGTAAGTTCTCACTCCCTTTTTTAATGAGGAATACTTTTCTGTGCTCCAGAATTTTTACAGTATTTTTGCATTGGTTAGCATAAAAACCCAAATCTCACACTACTTTTGGAAATTACTTAGAAAATCCTCATTAGAGTAGACCTGTCTTAATTATGCAAATGGAAAGAACCCATGAAAATTATTGCTGCCTTTAGAAATTGTCAGAAACAAACAGCTCTTCAATTAGGCATAATAGGAGTTTCATAATCATAACTGTAGATAAATATTTATTAGGAATAATTGTTTTGGGGAGGTAGAAATTTGATGAATTAGAAAGTGTCATCATGGGAAAGGCATTTTTAGCTGTACCTGGAAGAATGTTGCCATCATTTGAGTTCTCTCCAGTGTTCGCTACACCGTACCTCCTTTATGCAAACCTGATATGCACATGGAATATGGTGAGTGTAGGTAAGCCATGTATGTATTGCACCTTTTCTATTCTTTCCTAAGACGTGAACAGATATTGCAAAAAGACAGATGATCATCAGGTATTACGAAGAGAAAAAAAGAATGAATATGTCACAGGCATTTTAACTGAACACATATCTCTGTTAAATAGGGCTCCTATATACAAAACTACACAGCTACCTTAAACATTGAATAATATTCCCATTGGTTAAGCACAGTGAGCAGAACTTTCTGTGGTATCACTTGGCAGCAGTCTGGCATCATTTCCCATTTCCCTCGAGATGTGATGTGCCCGTGGATATCCAGTCATGCTCTTTGAGATGAGTTACAAAACAAGTTCTTGGTAGGTATTGCCCAAGATCTTCCAAAAACCCTACCTCAGAAACTTGCATCAGTTCTCTGGCTACCAGTTGTCAAATCTTAACATCCAAGAAATGTGAACATAGTAAAGTAAAAATAACCCAATCTAGTTGCCATCTTAAGGTACTAGTTTCTTCCACTAATCTTTCCATGGAAAAAATAAATCTTCCTCCCCAGTCTAACCTATCTAGTACACCTCTCTATTTTCATCTCATTGTGATGATTTTGAAATTATCTGTTGCTCATCCACATCAGCTTACAAAGTCAAGCTATTAACAAGGAAAATCATTTGCCCAAATCTTTTTTTATTTTTGTCTTACTCTTAAGAGAATAAGAATTTTAAATTTCATTCTGGTTTTCTCTCATGCCTACCAATTTAGTAAACTTGCCTACTGTCAACACAATTTCTCTGTTTTACAAGCAACTCTTACCCATTTTAGCCTAAAAGCCATCATCTGTCATAAGCTCTTAATCATACCTGAGATTTACTGCATCCCCTTGCATAATATCCAGAAGATTGCACTTCTGGAGAGCGGTGTTGACAGTTCCCAGCTGTTGGATAACAGAACATCCCAAACCTCTGCTCAGCAAGGAGAGAGATGCTTAGCTTACCGTGCAGGTACCTTTGTTGATCACACCTGGTAATTCCTTCTTCTCATCCCTGCCAAAATCCAACAGTGGGATCCAGGAACCAACAACAATGTTTTCTTCTTCTCTTCTTGGACACCCTCTCAGTTTTTGTTTTGTGGGCTTGAAAGCCACCAAGAGTTTGCAACCGGGGGCCAGTGACAGTTCTGCAAAGGAGAGGCAGTGGGGAGCCCAGCACTGACCAGACCCAAACACTAAGTATAACCCTCTTCCCTCTCTGGGCAGCGTTCTTCATGCTCTGAAGACGGGCAACCTTGCTAGAGCCCTTACCCCACAGCCTGCCACTCTCCGCAGAAGAAAGGGTCTATCTGGACCGGGCTGCAGGATGAGGCGACCCAAAAGCCAGAAGCCATCTGCCCAGAGCAGACAAGTAGAGGCAGGTACAGGCTCTGTGAGCATGTCTGTGTGTGTGTGTGTGTGTGTGTGTGTGTGTGTGTGTGTGTGTGTATGTGTTTGCAAGCCTGTGCCCAGCAGCTGCTCTCCAGATTAGAGGACACCACTCTTTGGCAGGCAACTCTGAAACACCCTCTTGGGCCATTTCAAATTCATGTGCACATCTTGGCTGAGAGTTGAAATCTCCCAGGCACAACCTGGGTCCCCTTTTCTGCTGTGTTGCTTCCCCAAACATACTATGAACCACATACAGCAGCACCAGCGTCTTAGGAACAGATCCCCAGATGGACATCAAATTGCACCTCATTTTGTACCCAGCAGCCATGAGCTGACGCAAGACTCGCTTGAGATTTAAGTAGCAAGGTCATGACCCCTTCTTTGACAGCCATAACCCAAGGCCCCATAGACATTCACTATATTATTAACGCTGAGTTGAACTTTAACTTGAATGCCTGCCTGTTCCATTTAGTGTCACGGGAGACACGAGGACAAAGTGCTAAGGAATGTCTAGAGCAACCCAAATGTGTGGTGGTGATTTTTTGGTTTGTTTCTTTTTGAGTTGGGATCTCACTCTGTCGCCCAGGCTGGAGTGCAGTGGCACAATCACAGCTCACCACAACCTCCAATTCCTGGGCTCAGGGGATCCTTCTGCTTCAGTATCCCAAGTAGCTGAAACTACAGGTGCATGCCACCACGCCCAGCTATTTTTTTTTTATTTTTGTAGATACCAGGATTCACTGTGTTACCCAGGTTGATCTCGAACTCCTGGCCTCAAGCAACCTGCCCAACTTGGCCTTCCAAACCTCTGGGATTACAGGACTCATACCCACCAGTGATGTTTTATTACTATCCATCACTATTATTATTATTTGAGGATAAGTTTTATAATTATTCAGGTGTTCAGAAAAACTTCACACCTCTTTAAACTGCTAAAATCTGAAGAATCACTTATTCAGATTGGGTTTTGATAGGAAGGAGCTTGTTCATTTATTCAACAAATATTTATTTCAGCACCAATTAGTTATTGGGTTCGCTACCAGACAGCCTTCCATCTGCCAGGTGCTCAATTTGTGCATCTTCTTAATAATTAAATAACTTACTAGGATCTCACAGATGACAGATATCAAACTGAGGATTCAGAATTGGATCAGAGTTACTCCAAAGCTCATGCTCTTTATTTTTAATTTTTAACATGGAAATAATTTTAAACTCATAGAAAAGATGCAAGAGGCCAGGAGTGATGGCTCACACCCATAACCCCAGCACTTTGGGAGGCTGAAGCATGAGGACTGCCTGAGCCTAGGAGTTTGAGATCACTACAGAAAAATCAAGAACTAGCCAGGAATAGTGGTGCTTACCTATAATCCCAGCTACTTAGGAGGCTGAGGTATAAGGATCACCTGAGCCCAGGCGGTCAAGACTGTGGTGAGCACTCCAGTATGGGGAATAGTAGATCCTCACTCAAAAAAAAAAAAAAAAAGTCTGAGAGACCAAAAGAAAAGGCACAATAATAATAAATTTTTGTATGCATTTCCCTCAGATTCTCCAATTTTTAACATTTTATCACCAGTTGTTTTATCTGTCTCTTGTCTCTGCCTCTCTCTCTCACCCTCCGTCTCTGCCTCTCTCTCTCACCCTCCCTCCCCAAACTTCTGTGTGTTTATTTTTTTCTGAATTAATTTATATACTTCAGTGTGATTATCCTAAAAATACAAGTATATGCTTCTACATAACCACAGTATAACAATCACATTCAGTAAAACAACATTGATTACTTTCTAATCCATAGATTTCACACAACTTTTCACTAAATGTCTCAATAATATTCTTTATAGACTAAAAATGTTTTATTTATTTATTTAGAGACAAGTTCTCACTTTGTCACCCAGGCAGGGGTGCAGTGGCGCGATGATAGCTCACCACAACACACTCAAACTGCTGGGCTCAAGCAATTCTTCCATCTCAGCTGGGCCAACAGGTACCTGCCACTGCATCTTATTTTTTTGTTTTTTGTGTTTGTTGTTTTGTTTTTTGTAGAGATGGGTCTCACTGTGTTGCCCAGACTAGTCTTAAACTCCTGGACTCAAGCAATCCTCCCAAGTTGGCCTCCCAAAATGCTAGGATTACAGGCATGAGTCACCATGCTTGGCCCAAAATTGTTTTTTCTTTTGGTCCACGATTATGTGTTAGATTTCGTTGTCGTGTCTACTCTCTTTCAATCTTGAACAGTTCTTCAGTCTTTCCTTGTTTTTTGTGACCTTGACATTTTTGAAAAGTATATTTTGTAAAATATTCCTCAATTTAGGTTTGTAAAATGTTTCCTCATTATAAGATTTGTAGATTTTTGGCAGAAATGCCACAGAAGCAATGCTATATTCTTCTTAATCATATTAGGAGACACATAACCAGCTCCCCTTGGTTAAGGTGGTTTCTGTTAGATTTCTCCACTGTAAAGTTAGTTTTTCCCTTTGCACAAAATAAATATTTTGTTGTGGGGAGATACTCTGAGACTTTGCAAACATATTGCTCCTAAATGAACTTTCTGTTGTGGGGAAAAATTTTCACTCCTCCTCTTTTATATTTGTTTGTTTATATTACTATGAATTAATAGATTTCTATTTTATTCACTGAGTTACAATCCATTAATATCATTATTTTGATCTCAGATTTGGCCCATGGAACCCCTTCAGACTGGCTCTCATGTACTTTTGACAAGTTCTCATCATTTTCGGAGTACTTGCTTACCTTCTGGCATAAGAAAATGTTCCGTGAGCAACTTGTACTTTCTCTTCCCAGTTCTGGAATTAGCCACATCTTCAAGACCTGGATCCATTTTGGAAAATGGTATTTAGAACCAAGACCTGGCAATTGAGTATGCTCATTGCTACTTGGCCCTCTCAACCAACAGGCTAGGAAACACACATACACACACACAGCTATATCCATTGCTTTGTCTGTCCATTTTTTTATTAAATATTATGAGATCACACTGTTAGCTTCAGTTCCAATCTAATACCACAGAGGTAATCAAGCTTCTTACCCTTTCCATATTTGTAACTCCCTTCCCCAATAGTGAAGATAACCAGCTTCTTTTATCCTCCAAATACTTATTTTCGTTGCCCCTGTGTATAACCAATCTTCCAACCCCACAGCTGCTTCTTTGACCCTTAGTCTTTTGGGCCTCATCGGTCCTCTTCCTTCAAGGAAAAGGAAGGAACTTAATCAATTTTTTTTTTAAGCAAAAAAGAAGGGGAAAGGATGTGGGATAAGAGTTCTTCCATGCTCTCTCTATGCCACGTGGTATCCATATCTTCATGGCCAGATAGGTATGGAAATCATGATGCTATCTCTGTGACAATGTCCTGAAAACAAACTCAAAACTTATAATGGCTGAGGGAAGAGTTCATTTACTTATCCACATAAGTCATTGGGTGCTCACTATGTGTCCGGCACATTGTGAAAGACATGGCCCTTGCCCTTGTAAATGTATAAGCTAGTGGATTGTTTTTATTATAGTTACTATTTATTACATCATATCTTGGCAGTTCTACATTAAGTACATTAAGCACTTCATTTACGTTCATTTTGATTCAGACAGAAACCCTATGGGAGAAATAGTATTTGTTTCGCATTTACAAACAAAGGAAGTGAGGTTTTAAAAGACTAAGTAAACTTTCAACAGCACTGAGCTAATTAGTGGGAGACCTGGGATCTGCATTGAGTTTGATCTGACTTCAGGGGCCCAGCTCTAAACACTATGGCTGTCTGAGAACCAATAAGGTGGAATTATCATAGTGGGTTTCAGAAGGTATCATAGTTTATAAAGTTTGGAATGAAACTCTCCTGTAGAACTGGGCTCTCCAATACGTTAACCACTAGCTATATATGGCTACATTAATTGTGACTAATTTGAATTGAGATATGTTGTAATTGTAAAATACACAGTGGATTTCAAAGACATTAGAAAACAATGAATGTAAAATATCTCATTAGTAATTTGTATATTGATTACAGGTTGAAATGGTAATATTTTGGACATATTGGATTAAATACTTGATACACTATTTTTTTTTTTTTTTCTTAACCTTCACAATAACCGAAAGGTGGAAACAAGGCAAATATTCACGGTTTGGTAGAGAAGCAAAATGTTGTATATATGTATGATGAAGTATGAGAGTATAGAGCTTCATGGGGAAGTTGGAAAAGTTCTGGATATAGATAGTGATGGTGGTTGTACACCAGTGTCATTGGACTTAATGCCACCGAACTGTATACTCAGAAAGGGTTGAAGTGGTAATATATTCTGTATATTTACCGCAATTTTAAAAAATTATTTTCACTACCTTTTTACTTTGTAATGTGGCTACTAGGAAATTTAATATAACATACATGGCTTGTATTATATCTCTGTCAGACAGCATTGCTATAGTTTTTTATTATTAATACAGAAAACTAAGTTATTTGTCAAACTCTTCCCTTTTCACATGGCATATTTAAGAGACACTGAGATTGTGAATGGGCCTGATTTAGATGTTTCATCTCCTAATCAGTCAGCTTTGAAACTGTTAAAGATGGCCAGCTCCTCCGGTATCCCCCTCAGGTCCCTCCCACTTTGGGAGCTTTTCTGTCCTCTTAATAAATCCTGCTTTCAAAAAAAAAAAAAAAAAAAGATGGCCAGCTTCTCACTTAAGATTATATTGGTGACACAAACTTTTGAAATATAATTAAGCAGTAGCCATTTATTGTTTTAATAGTTTAATAAGGTACCCAGAATTGTCAAATTCATAGAAACAGAACATGCAACATACATTTTCCAGTTGAACAGTATACACAGGGCCTCTATTCAACCACTAACATAATTGTCTCTGCTTGTGTATCATGAAATTCCATCTCAGTTTAAGCTTTCTTGGGCCCATGGAATTGATATTAACTCGTGAGTTAAATTTCAGAAATTGAGCCCTAAAGACAGATGCCCCTTCCTGTGGCCTTCTTATCACAGTGTCTATGGAAAATGGGTGTCTGCTTGGGGGAAAATGGTGAATGTTCCGACCTGACATGTAGGTATCTTCCTACAGATAGCTGAAGCGGGTGTGAGTCCATATGTGCCTAAGCAAAACTGATTCTCTAAAGGTGTCATAGTTCCATCTGCTCCCAGGCAACCAAGTAAAGGGAAATATCAAGAAAAAATATTCCTAATCTTTTTGGTGATCATTTTTTTTTTTTTTAATTTCTGAGCTTCATTTTCCTCTTCTGTGAAGGTTTTGCACTAAAAAAGGCGATATCTTAGTTGCATTTTAGCACTAACATTCTGAGTCTGTAAATTGAGGACTCATAATGAGCCAGAAGGCCTAATTTGTGCTTTTTGATAGACTTTTACCAACTATTATTACTGCAGATGTCTGTAAAGTGTTGACAGAGTTAGTGCTAGTTCTGGAAAATATAGTGACATTTAAACTAATTTATTTGTCAATTTTTCTTTATTTCTATGAATTGTAACTAGAAAAATGGGTTATTGGTGGCAGGACTGGATCCCAGGACATCATCGTCCCCAGGCGTGCCTACTTTCTTGCCTCAGATCCCAGCTCCCATCCTTCCCAGCATCCCCTTGCCACCCCAGGCAGATCATGTACCCACATGGTACTCCCGAGGCACCCAGAGCACTTCCCTGCTCTTTTCCCTCAATCCCATATGACTGCAGTGGCCAACTTACTTGAGTCTCCCGTACCAGATGGGGAGTTCCTGGAATGCAGGTGGCACCTTCTACCTTTGTAGCCCAGCACACAGTCAGCGCACAATACATGCATGTTGAGTGGGTAAAGCAGATCTCTGTTCAAGCAAACAAAGGGTGAGAGGAGCAGCCCAGAGTAAAGCATCCTCAGAACAGCACCTCATGAGCTGGAAGGTACAGAAATAGGAAGATTGTGCATATGAAACCATCAGTCATTTTTCATTCCCAGGGTTTTGTCCTACTAGACATTTTACCAACACAAATAGACAGATTTGAATTTCACATATTATCCTCTCCTTAATGTTCTCCAAAGGTGAGATTAATCACTTGCATGTAAAAATTAAAGACCCGGAAAATATATAAAATAGAAAAATATCTCCAAGTAAACAAATCTGTGCAGAAATTGACACAATAAAGCTCCCCCTTTTTCCTTTAAAGCCCACGTGTGGGCAGTGTTTTGGTGTTAGACATATTTTACAGCATCACAGTTTTCTAAAGTGAAAATGATAATAACAGGTTAACTTTATAAAAATGAGGAAAACATGTTCTTGACCTCTCAAAAATGGTTGTTGTAAATAATCTGTACTCTCCAGTTTCCAGGGGCTATTTCTTCATGTACTTCAAGAATGCCAAATACCAGGCGACAGCTGTTTTAGCTCTAAGACATTCCTCAAGTGTCCTGTTTTGATGTCATTATGTAATGCTACCCTCCTGGCATAGCTGTCATCGCTCAGTAGCCGTGTTGATACACATCATGCATGGCTCTCTCCCTGTGCATCCGTATGACTTCTCCAAATGGGCACTGGTTCTCTGAAAATTCAAGAAATGAGAGAAGGATGATTTCGGCAACATCTCAAATCAGACCAATGTTTTCTTCTTGGCTGTGAAGTGCCTTTGTGAACAGGAAGATACTTGAGTTAGAAGTCTTTTCCTCTCTGTCTTTCTTCTCTCTAAAAATGTTCTTTCATTCGAGTCTTGTTTTCTGTATCGCACATCTTATAAAGAGGTGTGGTACCAGCCAAGCACTTTGTTAATTTTTCTGCTCAAAACCTGCCTTAGTAACTGTTGACTCAGGGTGGCCTAAGGGACAAGTGTGCACCTCCATAAGGATAATTTTCAATTCATTTCAAGATATTTACTAAGTACCCACCATACTCCACGGGCTATAAAGATAAAAGAAAATGTCCTGTCTTGGTCTCTCGAGAACTCACAGTCTAATAGGAGAAGCAGATATGAAATTCTAATTTTAATGGGCTGGGCGTTCTAATGTAGGGCTGAATATCGTGCTCTCTGAGACTTCCTGACGTGGAGGTCAGGGAGGCTGCCCAGGTGGGGGCGGGGATACAGCTATTTGAATTGGACACCTTGGGGGAGGAGCAGTAGGTTTCTGGCAGGAAGAGGGCAAGGAGAGCATTCTAGACAGAGGACACGGGGTGAGCCCAGGCTTCCTGGCAGGAAAGCACAAGAAGGCTTCAGCATGGCAGCTGCCCTGTGCCCCAAGGACAGGGCTATGGCGTCCAGCTTTGTCCAAGGGAAAGAGGAGTCTTTGTTCAGGCCCAGATTGTTAAGGACCTTGAATGCTTTGACACTGGAAGTTTTAACCATACTCTAGACAGTGGTGAGCCACCAGAGATGTTTCAGCAAGAAGTTATAGTCGGGGAGGTGGGGTGGAATGTCCACAGGATTTGAAACCAGAAGGCCTTTTTCTGTGACTCCAGGATGTTCCACCAAAGAACCTTGTGGTTTATCTGATTCTAGCGTCTTGTTTTAATCATGAGAAACATGTGACCCAGCTTTAACTTTCATACCACTGGGTGCCCTGTGTTTGACATAAAGCCTTAGAGAAGCCACTTATATCACAGCTTTCCCCAAGAGTGATCCCTGGATTCAAGCATGGTTATCCCTGTGCTTTGAGGGGGCCCTGGTGTCCCCGCTATGCACTGCTACCAGTGGAGGATGCTGGGACCTCAGAGTCTGGCCTCAGTGTTGGGGGTGTGGATGAGGAATGGGTGAGCCTGTCCCCCAAAGGGGACCAGAGCACACATTACAGGTGGGGTCTTTCAACTGTGTAGGGAGAATCTAGATGGGCAGCTGCTGCTTGATTCCAGGTGAGCTGCTTGGTTGGGACCTGATCCCAAGCAGGGAATGAGGAACAGGGGACGTGGAAGGATAAGAATTATGCAAGGAAGTGGAACCCCATGCAGATAAACTAGGGCTGAGCCGAGCTGTAGTCCCAGCAGAAAAATGAACTGCACTGAGGAAACAAGGGAAACCTTTGGTCCTGTGGACGCAGCAAATCAGGAGGTGATTAAAGAAAGGCTGAAGCTTATCCAGTACACAAGTACCCCAGGCCCACCCAGGCCCTCCAGAAAGCTTCTCTAGGAAGTAAGACGATTCTAGACCTTCCTGTCTACTGTAGCTGGATTCCTGGTAGCCTACCAGATTTGGTTTCACTGGCCGAAGAGCCAGACAGAACACAGTCTGAAAACTCAATATCTTCCATTTTAGCCACTGGGCAGGGTTGGGAAGACAGAAACTGGCACCCAGGGTACTTCTGGGTTTCCAGGCTATTCCGTGACTTGGCAGCCCAGGCCAGAGCCCAATGGCAGGGTGACAAAGGTATTCCCCCTTGGGCCAGCTTCACAATAGCTTCCCAGGAATACATTGTGCTCTCCTTTCTTGGTGTTCTGGTGTTTCACTTTAAGGTTCTTTGTAATTTTCGTGAAGTTAAGGAACTCCATGCCACATACATAATAGGAATTCTGCTTTCAACCACAAATGTCTGTAAATTAGATGGCCTACCCCTGCCCCTTATTCAAAATGCATCGTATGCCAAACCGGGTGTTTTAAAGCTATCGTTTTGAAGCTTTCTAATTGCAGCCATACGTCAGGTCTCCATTCTCTCAGTCTCTCAGGTCCAGCCAGGGTGGTCCTGGCTAAAATGAATCCATGAAAAACTTCTTATGGTAATCCAGATGTATGGTAGTATAATAGTATTTATGGTAGTAAAAACATAAAATAAAAAGATGCCCCTCTTTTTAAAAATTTATTGTTTGCAATTACATTGCCTTCATCCATCTATTCCACAATTATTTACTGCATGTCTGCTATGTCCAGGCACTCTCCTGAACACTAGGGATATGATATTTCAAAAGCAGATGTTATTGGTCTCTCCCATCTTGGAATTTAAGACCTATGGGAAAGATCAAATAAAAACAAAGTAACAAATAAATCAGATAATTACAACTTGTGATGGTGCTCTGATAAAAGGAAGAGAAAATCATGACAGAGAGTCGGGGGGCAAACTTTAGATGTCAGAGGAGACCTCTCAGAAGAGGTGACATTTAGGCTAAGACCCGGGTGACAAGAAGGAGCTAGATGAGGAAGAGCCATCCAGGTCTGAGAGCAATCAGTGTGAAGGTTCAAAGGCATGTTCCAAGTTCCGAGGGGTCAGTGTGGCTGGGATGGAGTTGGCCAAGGAGGAGGGTTAGGGAGATGAAGGGGAAGCGGGGCCCAGTCACAGGGAGCCCTGCAGTCTGTGCTAGGGACTAAGGTGTTATTTTAAATATAAAAGCAAACTGCTGTGGAATTTAACCTGGAAAGTTACATGATCCTACTTATAAAAAGTAGGATATTGCTGGCTCTCATGTAGAAAGTGGAAGGGGTCAAAGTGGTTGCCTGGGGCCAAGCACTGCCTGAGCAAGGTACTGCCAGGTCATGTCTTGGGTGGCCCCAAGGATAGTGACCTGGAACCTGGACTGTAGACAGCCTGCCATTAATTTTTTCTCATACTGCTTTTCCTCTAAATGCCCAACGCACTTCTAACCATTTGCCTGGTGGTTAACAAGAAAGGGTGCTGTCTTTTAGGTGAACCTCTCAGGGCGGTCCTGGCCCTGACACTTCAGCGGCGTCCCAGACCTGATGTCACTTTCACATGGCTTGTTGGTTAAATTCATGCCATCTTCCCACTGTTTTTCACCTTTGTTTTTAGTCCAGAGATGTTACTCAATAAATGTATGTTACATCGATGTCACTTTCAGTGGTCTGGCTAGAGAAGAATTTGAGAGGCCAGCAGCATCCTCCCTCCCTCCTCTTGAGGTAGGATTTGTCAGGGAGTTACCATGACTCTTAAAGCATTTGTATTTTCAGACTATGATGTATACATTTTAGGGATGAACAAAGTGACCCTCCGCTAGAGGAAAAGGTGCTGTATACATACACAAAGTTTTTTAAGAGCATCTGGTTGGAGTTTAATGTAGCTGAAAACATTGCTTTTCTTCATGTTTCAATTACTCAAATGTGGCTAAAAGTGTGCTTTGGAGATTTTCCAAAATAAAAACTCAAAGGTGAGAGAAATTTCAGCCCCAACAATAACTTGAAAATTGGAAGTTGGAAAAGCAACTGTTTTTTCAACTGCCTGAACTCTGTCACCAACACTATGGTGATTTGATTACATGTGACAAGTCTAGTTTCTGGCCACTAAACTGCACGCTTCAGCTACAGGCATCAGTCTTTCCCTTCTTTTTTTCATGATGAGTATATTTGGAGGCAGAAGTGAGAGTGACAAGAGAAAGCGAGAGGCTGGGGAGCTCTGACCTTTCCAGTGGTCCCTGGCCACAGCTGGTGACCCTGACCTTCTCAGCAGCCTCATGTGAGTCAGAGCCTGCAGCACACCATTCACAGGGTAAGTCTCTCCCCATCCTCACAGTCCTCACCACGCAGCACCAATAGCCTTGCTGGGGCCTCAAGGACATCCTAGAAGAGGAAACACATCTCTGGACGGCAAAGGACCACTTGGACCCGTGTGGGAAGGCAGGAACCCCACTCCTCAGTGAGGTAACCCACACAGAGCCCTTGGTGCAAGGCCTGGCACTCAGCAGCTACTGCTACTGTTCTTTTTATTCCTGATGGCCGTGGCTTATAAATTAATTAGATGTAGATTAGAATCCACTCCGTTCCTCCCCCACCAGCCCTGCTGCATGTGCCCTCAGGCACCGCCTGACACCACCCTATAAGTCCAGGCTGCTGTCCTCATTGACTCCCTGTGTTTCATAACTGGCTCTGTTTACAGAAGGTGCGCTATTCGGACATTCCCATCCAGCAACCAACTGCCTTTCCTTCTAAGCGCCACTCCGAATCTCTTTATCGAGAAAGGTCGGTCTTCAGAAGTCAAGGAAATACAGACCTACACAATTCCACCACCCCTAGATCATGCCTGGTCTTCCTCTTTCCCGCAAGGAGGGTGGTTTTGTTACCGTCTCACTCCAGTGCCTCTCATGAGAGAACATAACTCAGTTTCTTCAGTCATCTTCTGCACTCTGCTAAAGAGCCCTGTGATCTCAAGTGTCCCATTTTGCTGGAAGGGAAGAAGAGCATGACACATCTGATCTCTCACTTAGAGAAGCAGGAAGCAATCATTTCAATGGGGGCCTGGGAGACGCATCTGTTTGCAAAAGAAAGGGGATGCTGTGTCTCTGTCTGGCTGCTTCCTTCCATCTGCCCCAAGCCCACCCTTGGAAGCCATGGCTGAGCATCTCTTAGTGAAATAAATGTAATGGGTCAAGTCATTAGCAGGCAGAACTGTGTTTGGCTGTAACCTGACTCTAATCGCTGACCTTGGAGAATTAATTTCATATGACATAGCACCTTAGCTGTGTGCTGGCTTAGAAGTTTCCATTCGTCTCTCCCTTTTAGCCAGATTGCTTTTTCTATTTCTGGGTTTGTCATGTTGATGAGTCAGGTGGCCTCAGACTCTTCCTGGGAATGAAAGGGACATCCTGACTTGGACATATTTTCTACATATGTAAATTATGAATAGGAAAAACTCTGTGTCTGTTTTTTGGCATAAAAGCAAGGGAAACTGGAGGGCTGAGTGAGGAAGGTATAAACTAGCCAGTATAAATAAACTCTAGCCCTAGGCCATGAATGCAGTAAGATGTACAACATAGAAAATGGTGCTCAGGAATAATGCTTTTCTATATTAAAAACAGTCATCTTGGCCTGGCACGATGGCTCATGCCTGTAATCCCAGCACTTTGGGAGGCCAAGGCAGGAGGATCATTTGAGCCCAGGAGTTCAAGACCAACCAAGGTAACATAGCAAGACCTCATCTCTACAATAAATCAGAAATTTAGCCAGGCATGGTGGCATGTGCCTGTAGTCACAGCTACCCGGGGGGCTGAGGTGAGGAGGTTGAGGCTGCGGTGAGCCATGATTGTGCCACTGCCCTCCAGCCTGGGGAAAAAAAAAAAAAAAAGCTGCCGGGCTCGGTGGCTCAGCCTGTATTCCCAGCGCTTTGGGAGGCTGAGGTGAGTGGATTGCCTGAGCCCTAGGGTTCGAGACCCGCCTGGGCAACTTGGCAAGACCTCATCTCTACAATAAATCAAAAATTAGCTGGGCATGGTAGCGCACACCTGTAGTTCCAGCTACTTGGAAGGCTGAGGTGGAAGGATCACCTGAGCCCAGCAGGTCAACTCTGCAGTGGGTGGGAGTGGCCACTGCACTCCAGTCTGGGTGACAGAGTGAGACTCCAACTCAAAAAAAAAAAAAAAAAAAAGAAGAAAAGCTAATCATCATAAAGAACTTATGATGGAAAAAGTCATGTTAATATCTGCCACCACATCCTACTCATCAGGTTAAAACAATGTACGAAATAAGATAACACATCCCTATGAAGACCTATTTATTCCTGTGCCATGGTGGGTGGTTTTTGTCCCCTGCCCTGGAGCAAGTGTGGAAATAGTCACCCTACCCATCTCCCTGAGTCCTGGGACTGTGTCAATATCTAGTGAGTTCCCCAGGATCTCACCTGATTCTTACCTGATTTGATTTCTATACATGAAATCTGGTAAATTAGTTCTAAAAGGTGGTATACTTTTCATGTTTTTAAAAACACAACATGGTAAATTATCTTGTATACTGACAGTATGAAAACCAGAATTACTTTTGAAAGTCCAGTTCAAAGTTTTTAAATAACCAAAGTTACTGCGCATTATGACTTGAGTTGTAATTATGAGGAAGGTAAAATAGTTGTATTTCTCCTGAGTAATTGATTGTTTTGTCATTGTTGTTGGTGTTGTTGTTTTAGCCTATAGATAGATACTATGAATAGTGACCAGATTTTTTTCACATTGGCTCCTACAAACTTAGGATCAGATTTGTGCCCCATCAGTAGCCAAATATGTAGGTCATTATAATATTTTTATCATAATTCTTGGATTGATTTCAAGTCCAGTCCTTATTTTTCTTTCGTATTCACTCCCACTTTTAATTTATGCTGTCTTTTTTTTTTTTTATTTGGTAACTCTGTAAGCTGCCTTAAATCCTTTGTAGAATAAGATCACCCATAGTTAACAAATAGCTAGGTATTAAAAAAAATGAAAGAAGAAAGTTGGGACAAGAGGGAGGGAACTAAGAAAAGAAAGCAGGCAGGCAAACGATGCGAGTCTCAGTAACTTAACCTCTGCAAGCCTCAGTTTCCTCATCTGTGAATTGCTGACTGCCAGCATTTTCGTGGGCCCCAAATCATTTCTAGAACATCAATATTAACAAACTTTATATAGTACAGAGCTCTGTGCAACTTTATTTTGGTTATTGTAAAGAATCGAGGCAATTCTTCATTGCCAAGCTCTTGGCCGAATCCTCATTTGTCTCTGTCCAGTAGAAGGGACTTCCCTAGAGAACAAGACCTGGGATCTTCCGGGAACCTTTCTAAAACCAGCTGAGAACCAAAACCTAAGCCTGATAGAGTCCTATACTTTAGCCATTCCAGGGGCCAGAAAATCTAGATCATCACCAACACCTGGAAAGTAGCTGGCCAGCAAATCCTGTTTACCTCAGTGTCTCAGTGTCCTCTGGGAACGTTGGTGAGGACATGGCACAAAATTCCTCAGTCAGGGACCCCCTACTCCACACGTTTAGATTTGGGGACTCTAAGAGTATCGCCTTCCCATTTAGATTTGGGGACTCAAAGCCTCCCTGAGGACCTATCAGCGCCATGATCAAGGCCAGACTCCTCAGCATGGCAGATAGGAGACGGCACACCATGGAGAATGAGAGAGCGAGACACAGACTTTAGACACAGGTGCAGACTCAGACACAGACAGAGACAGAAAGAGTGCCCAAGCTATCTGTGTGGGAATGCTCACCCCGCCTGCACAACGGCCTAGGGACCTGGGCAGGGCCCTGCACCTTGCCAAACCTTGGTCCTGAAACATGGAGATAACAATGAGGATTAAACCATCAGGTGAAGTGCTTAGCACAATGCCAGCCCTCCTCGCAGCTGTGCCTTTGCACCTGTTGTTCTGGAATGTTCTTCTTTTCCTGGTCTGTGCATTGAACTTCTGCTCTTTGATACCTCTGCAGATGCCTTCCCTACATGCAACAGCACATCCTCAGCCCGACAGAATGTCGAGCTCTGCCCTTCTTGACCACCCCCCCACCACACCCTCTGCACATTGCATTGTAATTATTTTTGTCATAAGATTTATTATTGGATATTATGTTTATCTCATTAAGAAACCAAATGAGGCCGGGCGCAGTGGCTCAAGCCTGTAGTCCCAGCACTTTGGGAGGCTGAAGTGTGAGGATTCCCTGAGTTCAGAGGTTCGAGACTACCCTGGGCAATTTGGTGAGACTTTGTCTGTACAATAAATAAATTTTAAAAAATAAACTGGGCGTGGTAGTGTGCACCTGTAGTTCCAGCTACTTGGAAGGCTGAGGCAGAAGGATCGCCTGAGCCCAGTAGGTCAAAGCTGTGGTGGCTGTGAGCATACCTCTGCACTCCAGCCTGGGAAATAGAGTGAGACCCCGACTCAAAAAAAAAAATAAAAATAAAAAAATAAACTGATAATATATAGTAGAGAAGTTGCTAATGTTTTTTTACAACTTTAAACTGTAAACCATTAAAAATTCTATGCTGTGAAAGACTGACAACTCAATACACATTTCTTTATTGAACTTTCATTTACAAGTATTGAAGTACTCAGGTCTTAAGTTTCAACGAAGACCTAGAACAGTTCCTTCACACCTAAAAGTTCTCCAAGATCCCTTCCCAGTCAGTCCCTACCCCATCCCCACTCTCCCCACACGGAAGCAAAAACTGATCTGACTTCTGTCATCATATGGTAATGTTGCCTATTCTAGAAGTTTCTACGTATGAAACTAGTATGCAGGATGCACTTCATTGTGTCTGCTTCTTTCACTCAGTAACGCTCTGAAGACTCGTTCAGGTTGTTGCATGTATCAGTAGTTCGTTCCATTTATTGCACAGAAGTGTTCTATTGTATGAAGATACTGCTGTTTACCTGTTCTACTGTTGATGGGTGTCTATCACATTTTATTTTTTATCTTAAATTTTAAATTATTATACCGTAAAATTGGCCTTTCTGTTCCTTTGACATACAGGTCTATGAATTTTAATACACGTATAGACTTGTGCGAGCACCACCGTAGTCGGTGTGCAGACAGTTCCACCATCTTGGGTAATTCCCTGGTGCTTCTCTCTCTACCTCACCCTCCTCCCACCCGAGGCCCGTGACCTCATCATATCTGCTCTCCATCACTGTAGTATCGCATTGCATTTTAATTGCCTAAACACATGTCTGTCTTTCCCACTATATTGTCAGCTTCTCACAGTGAAGACCATGTCTTATTCATCTTGCCTCCTCAGGGTTTAGCACAGTACCCGCTAAGTAGCGGGTACTCATTAAATATTTGAAAAATGAATAAATCAGTGTCCATGTGGCCACACAACGAATCCTTTCATAATTCCTAGGAGAGAAGGGGAAGTAGAATTTTGAAGGAAACTAACATTAACTTTATTCTTTTAAATGACATTTTAGGTCCCTTTTTCACAGCAATAATGCTTTTATGATTTTAAGAAATTCTAAAGAGTGGTCTCTGGTAATTGGCATTTGAGAGAGTATGTTGAGCCTCACAAAATGAGTAATGTCTTCAGAAAAGTAGTCCAGTAAATGTTTATACTAAAAACATTACTGCTGGTCAAGTCTGAACTTGAAAATTGAAAGGAAAACATTTAAACATGCTTCTTTGTCTGTTACCTATTTCTAAGGATATTCCAGAAGTCTAAAATTCCCCTCCCCCCGAGTCTTTAATATATTTTTCATGTATTCCTAGCTCTGTAAAGATCCTTTGCACTGTATTTAGAGAAACTCAATAGTCACACTGTTACTTTTGACTGAGGTTTTGGCTTCTATATTTTTCCCTACACCAGTGTCATCTTTATCTAAAATTTGTTTTACTAAAGTCATTATTACTACAAGTGATACTTGTTTCTTATAGCTGGTGTCTTCCCTAGGGCATATTCAGTTCTTTTCAGCTTCGACTTGAGTCTTCTTTTTTTCTCTTCAGTGTTTATTACTGTTTCCTTTTTCATTAATCACGATGTTGAAATGACTCTGTATATATCCTTCTTATCCTCTTAATTTCACCCACCAGGATATTATCTCTTACAAACCAAGCCCTCTGCCAGGTCCATGTCACATTTCTTTAAGCAAATAAATTTTCTCCATATGCTTAAAATATACCCCTGAGCCCTGTAACCTATTTCCCCTTTTAAAACAGAATGGGGAAACAGCTGTTCCTCAGTTCCTATAAAGTGTGTCCTGTTTTATAGATCACTCTGGACAGCTCTATTTTGATACCTGCAATATTACTTGGTCCTTGAAATTGTGAATTTCCTGGACGTGAATTTCCCTCTCACATTTGGGCAAGAAAGATTAATTCTACCAGCTGCTTTAGTACACTATATAGGCCATGAGGTCTTCTCTATGAGTTTGTTTTGGTAGCTACTGAAGGGCTCGTTTCTTCTCTATAGCACAACAAACTTTTTAACTGTTAAGACTCATATTATGTGGTCGTCTCATTCAGTGTTTCAGCAGATGCTGGTTGAATATATCTACTAGGTTCTATGCTACATGCAGTACATGCAAGGATGAAAGCTCGCCCTGCCCACAGGCAACCCACAGCTCAGTAGGGAGAACAGATGTCATGTGATGAGGAATGCCTGAGCTGTCACAACCATTTAGAGGAGGATCTGGAAAGCTGTGGCCTGTGGGCTGGCTGCTTGGGTTTGTACATAAACATGTTTTTGCACCCTAGCTATACCCACTCATTTATATAGTATCAGTGGTTAACATATACCATGTGCAGTTGTGATAAAGATCATATGGCCCATGAGCATAAAGTATTTACTATCTAGTCCTTTAATTTTAAAAATCATCATCTCCTAGCTTAGAGAATGGTACACCAAGAAAGTGTCCAGTCACCAAAGAACAGGAAAGTACAGGACATCCTGAAGGTTGCCAGCATTTTAAGGAGTAGGAGAAAGAAAAAAGCATATAAATTAATGGGTTAAGAACCAAACCATAGTGTTCCAGAAAACAAAAAAGGAGAGAATGGCAAAAATTTGAGACTCGACATCAGTGCCAAATGCCCCAGGGCAATCAAGTGAGGTGATGGTTATGATGACTATTTTGTTAGAATTTACTTGTGTGCCAGACTGTGTGTTAAGTAACCTACGTTCATTATGGCAAGTTTTCATGTGGCAATCCTAGTAATAAACACTATTAATCTTCACATTTTTATAGATGAGGAAACTAAGACACAAAAAGAGCAAGTAACTTTTTCAAGGTCACACAGCTTATAAATGGCAGGGGTAGGGTTCCAGTCTAGGCAGCCTATTTCTAGAGAGCCTGTAATTTTAATCCCTGTACTGATTTGACATTTAGGGTGTCCTTAGCATGAGTAATCTCAGGACATGATGGAGGTGGAAGATAGCTTCAAATGAGTGATAGTGACATTTGCATGGGCCGCATGCTGTTCTAAGAACTTTACCCTAACTCATTTAATTCTCTCAACAACCTCACTTTATATATTAAGAAACCAAGGTACAGAAAGATGAACTAACTTGCCCAAAGCCAAGCAGCTATTGAGTGTCTGAAGTGTAATGTGAACCAGGGCATTCCGGAGGGAAACAGCTAGGTTCCTGACTTAACCTAACCTCCCTCCCTGCATCCCTCCAGACTCCATCCATCCTTGGCCCTTTCCCAGTTTTGGGGGAGATTTTGGCCTGAATCTGGCTCTCCCTCCCTTGCTACTCCCTGTACCCCAATGTGATAGCCATTTAGGAAAATAAAAAAGAAGAAACCCCGTTTTTTTTTAAATGACATTAAGAAAACTCATGGGCAGATCAATGAAACCATACCCTAATGTTTGTATAATTGTGTTTTGATTAAATACACAAATTTTTTTGATTAAAGAAAAGAATCATTTGGCAAGGTATTGGAACAATTGATTCAATATTTGAAAAGGTAATAAAGTTAGAGCTTCACTTTATACTATACCAAAAAATCTACTCCATGTGGATTTAAGTTCAATTTTTTTTTAAAGATTGAACCATTAAAAGGAACTAGATATGCCAGGCACGGTGGCTTACACCTGTAATCCCAGCACTTTGGGAGGCAGAGGTAAGAGGATTGCCTGAGCCCATGGTCTCAAGACCAGCCTGGGCAACATGGCAAGACCTCATCGCTACAATAAATCAAAAAATTAGCCAGGTGTAGTAGTGCATATCTGTAGTTCCAACTACTTGGAAGACTGAAGCAGAAGGATTGCCTAAGCCAAGGGGGTCAAGGCTGCAGTGGCCATGAACATGCCACTGCACTCCAGCCCAGGTGACAGAATGAGACTCTGACTCAAAAAAAAAAAAAAAAAAACTAGATAAAAGTATCTTTGAGATGGGGAGAACCTTCTCAGGCATAATTGCTGTGAAAGCATAGGATACATTTGATCTCACTGCAATTTAAAGCACCAGTAGATCAAGACTAATTCTAAAAATTAAAAATGAAGCAGCTTTAAAAATTAACATTAGAAGAGTCATACAAATTGACAAGGAAAATATTAAAGCATCCTTGACGAATAAAGGTTTAGAACATTTATCATACAAGAAAAAAATACATGACTAATAAAAAGAGTAAAGTATTTAGCCTCTCTCATAATCAAATGATTGCAATTTGAAATGTTGTATTATTCTTACCTATTAACAATGTTAAAAAGAAAATATTTGGCTGGGCTAGGTGGCTTAGCCTGTAATCCCAGCACTTTGGGAGGCCAAGGCGAATGGATTGCCTGAGCCCACAAATACGAGACCAGCCCGGGCAACTTGGTGAGACCTCATATTTACAATAAATAAAAAAAAAAAAATTAGCCAGGAGTGGTAGCACACATCTGTAGTTCCAGCTGCTTGGAAGGCTGAGGCAGAAGGATCACCAGAACCCAGCAAGTTGATGCTGGGGTTGCCGTGAATGTGCCACTGCACTCTAGCACTCTAGCCTGGGCAACAGAGTGAGACTCCAACTAAAAAAAAAAGAAAAGAAAATATTCAATGTTTGCTGGAGTGTGTTAAAACGGGCATTTTTATGCAATATTAATGACTTGTAAATTGACCCAAAACTTTCCAGAAAACAGTATAGAAGTTAAGACCCTTTAAAAACATGCATCCCGCCAGGTGCAGTGGTTCTCACCTGTAATCCCAGCACTTTGGTAGGAAGAGGCAAGAGGATTGCCTGAGTCCAGGGATTCGAGACCAGTCTGCGCTACTGGGTGAGACCTCGTCTCTACAATAAATCAAAAAATTAGGCCAGGCACAGTGGCTCAAGCCTGTGGTCCCAGCACTTAGGGAGGCCAAGGTGAGAGGATTGCCTGAGCCCAGGAGTTCAAGACCAGCCTGGGCAACTGGGCAAGACCTCATCTCTACAATAAATCAAAAAATTAGACTGGGCTCAGTGGCTCAAACCTGTAGTCCCAGCACTTTGGGAGGCCAAGGCAAGAGGAATACCTGAGCCCAGGGGTTCAAGAATAGCCTGGGCAACTGGGCAAGACCTCGTCTCTACAATAAATCACAAAATTAGCCGGGTGTGGTAGCACACGTCTATGGTTCCAGCTACTTGGAAGGCTGAGGTGGAAGGATCGCTGGAGCCCAGCAGGTCGATGCTGGGGTGGCCATGAGTGTGCCACTTCACTCCAGCCTAGGCAATGGAGTGAGACTCCAACTTAAAAAAAGTAAATCAAAAAATTAGCCAGGCATAGTGGCACGTACCTTTGATTCCAGCTACTTGGAAGGCTGAGGTGGAAGGATTGCCTGAATCCAGCTGGTCGAGGCTGCAATGAGCATGCCACAGTACTCTAGCCTGGGTGACAGAGGGAGACTCCAACTCAAAAAATAAAATAAAAAACATGCATCCCATTTTACAATGCAATTTTCCTTCTAGAAATCTAAACAGAAATACATAAAATGCTAAATATAAAGATATCGCTTACACTATATTTACAAAGCCAAATTTTTTAAATAATCTAAGTAATAACAGAAAAACAAATAAATATAGTGTAGACAGACAATAGCTTATATAGCCATTTAAAATGTTTTTTAAGACTAATGATGTGGTGAAATGGTCATGATATAATAGTACAAGGGAATGTATTTGGATATGATATATAATTCCAGATATGTAAAGTTATTTGTGTATATATATATACAATACATATACTAACATACAGACACAGAACAAAAGGTGAAAATAAACACCTCAAAATTATAATACTGGATAAGATTAAGTAAAATAATACGTGATATCTTTTATAGTAGGATCACTTGTTTGCAATGGAACCATTTTTTTGTTTCTTTTTACTTTTCTATATTTTCTGAAATCTTCACAATTACATATGTTTTATTTTTTTGTCAGGGCAGAAGCTAAAAACAAGTTTTTCAAACGTGACCCCATCTCTCTGGCTTATTTGCTTCAGTAGACTTACATCTCACCTTCATCTCCGCCTGTCATGTTAGACCTCCTAATTATGATTCTTGGAGATCATAACAAACAGAAACCCTTCTCTGCATACGTTCCATGTAGTTGGTAATTAGTTGACAGACTTAATATCCTTAAGCTCTTTTACCAACAGAACACTTTAAGGATGAAGCGATGAAGTATTTTATCCTAAGCTACAAAAAAAAAAAGAAAGCTTTTTCCATTGAGAAGCTGGGTGAAAAAATTAAGCATTCTGAAGCAGGGCAGGGAACATTACACCCATCTTTAATGATCTACAAGGTATACATTAAGGGCATAATACATTCAGTAATCCAATAGGGATCAGAAGTCTGAGGGTTAAAGGGCACTCTTAGTAGGAATAGTGTGATTTTCCATTGTAGCAACTCTCTTCCTTGGAATTGCACTTTATAACAAGAGTGGATAGCAGGTCTGCTGCCTCACCAGCTTTTTTCTTATGAAATTTCTATTCAGGGGAAATGAAGTAATTCACATGCCTACGTAATGGGCTGTATTCACCTACATTTCTTTAAATGTGCCCTGTTCCTCTGCATTTCAACCTTCCACCTCATTCTGGAAACTCTGACACATTAAGGATATGTAGCATTCTTAATAGACGCTGACCTGAGCCAGAAGAGAGCATAATTCACAGCAGTATGACTTCACCAGTCCACACTGAGAAATCTATGACAGAAAGCACTTTGCCGAAGATCGCAAACATTGAGGCTAAAATGTAGGTCTTCCAGAAACTTTTCCATCACTCCTCCATACTGTTCCAGGCACTTTTTTTTTTTTTTAGTTGAGGTGTCACTCTGTTGTCTAGGCAGGAGTGCAGTGGCACCACCATGGCTCACAGCAGCCTTGACTTACTGGACTCAGGCAATCCTTCAACCTCACCTCTCGAGTAGCTGGGACTGCAGGCATGTATCACTGCACCTGGCTACTTTTTTTTATTTCTTGTAGAGATGAGGTCTCACTGTGTTGCCCGGGCTGGTCTCCAGTTCCTGGGCTCAAGCAACTCTGCCTCGGCTTCCCAAAGTGCTGGGATTATAGGCGTGAGCCACCATGCCTGGACCTGTTCTGGGAGCTCTTGACAGGTGTTCTGCCAGGGGTTTGGAGGCCAAATAAGTCTAAGGACAGCCTCATCCCCATTCCATCACTTGTGGAGTGGCAATGTATTAATATTAAATCCCTGCAGTAAGACACATTCTAAACCAGTTGGAATGTAGGAACAGCAAGCTTAAACCAGGACTAGCCTAGGCAAACCATGATACATTTTCTCCATAGCTAAAGTAAAGGATGGGGCAGGAGGAATGATGGAGAGTTACTGACAAATATCGACGCTAATTGGGCTTGGCTTTTTTGCAGAAGGGAGACTGCCTGCCACATGCAGTAGCCTCTGCTCCAGTTAGGTAAATGTGGTCACATGTAACATATACTGTTACATGAACCTGGGTTCTATCTGTAAAGCCCCCATGGCTTCCAATACCCTGCTTAGAGAACACAACCACCAGAGAGCTACTTAATTTGCTTTCCATGTTTGAAGGACAATATTACATGGCGGTTAAGAATAGACCTTGAATCAAGACCACCTAGGCCCAAATCCTGGCTTTCTCACTCATTAACCTTGGGCACATGCTTCCGTTTCCACATTTGTAAAATAGATGATAGCAACAGTACCCATCTCATAAGAGTGATATGGGAGTTAAGTGATTGATTTATGTAGAGCATCTAAAACAGTGTCTTGCACAAAGTAAAGACTATATAGAGGTTTTTTTTGTTTGTTTTTTTTTGAGTTGGGGTCTCACTATGTCACCCAGGCTGGAGTGCAGTGGCACCATCAAGGCTCACCACAGCCTCAAACTCCTGGGCTCAAGCAGTCCTCCCACCTCAGCCTCGAGTAGCTAGGACTACAGGCACATGCCATCACACCCAGTCAAGAGTTATTATCATTATTACTGGTTTCTAGTCCAGGCATGGAGAATGTATATAGCAGTGCCTCCAAATGTACCAAGTAGCTCATTCAGTAAACATAACAGGTATATGAACAAGGCCCCAAAATGTCACTGCCAACATCCATGGCTCTATTTGTCTGACTCTGACAAAGTTGACCAGAAAAGATTTAATTGAAATGCTCATAGCTTGACAACTGCCCCCCCCAAATATGTAAATGTTCAAATGTTTAAAGCAAACTAGAAAGGAAAAAGAATGGAGCTTTAACACTCAAGACTGAATTTGAGGTCATGTCACCTGAGCCCCTGATGTGGGCTAGTAGTTCCTTAGAAGGCTTTCCTGTGAGCTTTTGCTTTTTTGTTTTGTTTTTTAGAGGCAGGGTCTCACGTTGTTGCCAAGGCTGGAGTATAGTGGCGCAGTCATAGCTTACTGCAGCCTTGAATTCCTGGGCTCAAGCGATCCTACCATCTCAGGCTCCAGGGCAGCTAGAACTATAGGCAGGCACCGCCATGCCCATGTTCCAGTGTGCATTTTTTAAGTAAATGAGAGCCAGGCACAGTGGCTCACACCAATAATCCCAGCACTTTGGGAGGCAGAGGTGAGAGGATTGCCTGAATCCAGGGGTTTGAGAGCAGCCTGGCTGAGACCTCATCTCTACAATAAATAAAAAAATTAGCCAGGCATGGTATTGCACACCTGTAGTTCCAGCTACTTGAAAGGCTGAGGCGGAAGGATCTTCTGAGCCCAGCAGGTCGAGGCTGCAGTGGCCATGAGTGTGCCATTGCACTCCAGCCTGGGCAACAGAGTGAGACTCCTACTCAAAAATAAAATAAAATAAACGAGTACATCATTACTAGCCTGGAGCAGCCAAACTTTTAGAAAATAACCTTCAAGATTTTCTGTCCTGCTGACTTGTAGAGGCAACAGAAATTCTGTATCATTTAAGCATCTCACAAAAAGAAGCTGAAGCATTTTTCCTGGGTCATGTATTTTTGAGGTGAATGTATTGGCCTTAGTACTTCATTCACTGTCTGTCAGAGTGTTAGGACCCATAACGTTACTCCAGTTCAGTGTTTTGCCATCCCATTCCAAGTTTTTCAGCTTTAAAGTTTTCTGTGGGAACTGGCGATGTGCACATCCTGTAAGTAAACTGTAGATCCATTGCCAGTGACATCCCAGCCGTGAGAATAGAAGCATATCGGGTGTACAGCAGGCTACAGCCATTGCTACTAGAAACAGAAAGATGAAAGAGGGAAAGAAATCGCCCCACTCCCCATTCCAGTTAGGAGTGACCACAAAACTTCCAACAGAGAGAACCAACTCACGAGGACTTAGGTCCAGAAGCATTTGTTTTATCAAATCTTTTGGAGAGAGGGAGAAGCGACCTTAAGGAACTTGAGAGATAGGGAAGGTAGATCATGCCCAGTTTTTTGCTGTATGTGAAAGAATGAAAAAGCAAACAGGAAAAGGTTATCACTAGGAAAAACAAAGCAAACAAAGCCAGAGTGGCACAAACATAAGGCCTGAGGAACCACCCAGGCCCGCAGAAGATGTCTCGTGGTCCACATGCTCCATGTTTGGGCGTGGCAGGCCTAGCCTTGGGTCTGCTGCTGCTCCTCCCCTCTCCTTCACAGAATCTCATCTTCACATAGGCCCTGTTCTCCTTCTCTCCCCATCTTCCTTCCTCAGTGAAAGTTGCATCTGCTCGCTATATTCTGCCCCTAGGTAGTCTTGTTTTTGCTTTCAGAAGGTCTTTATAGAAGAGGTGAAGCTTAGAGGTAAGATTTTAATAGAAAAAGGCAGAGGACAAGGATAAAGGGAATTAGAGTAAATGAGAGAGACACTTCAGACAGTGCAATCTTTCCTAGTGTGGCCTAATTGATTATAAACCCTTCTTTTTGAGTCATAGCATATCTGTAGTAATTACTTTGAAAAGTACACAGAAGCAATAAAAATGCACCTTCTTTCAATGCACAGCCTCTGAGAGTATAAATGGAGTCAGAATTGAGAGCCTCTTCCTTGGCTGGACTTCTCACTGCCTGTTCCTTCCCTTCCTTCCCCTGTGATCTGTGTTGCTGGCGTGGCCTTGAGACCTTCACAGAGTTCAATCTCAGGGTCCTATTCCTTGGATGTGGGAATTGTGTTCTTTCTCAGTGATGCTGGTGGGAGTCTCTTAACGAGCTGGGAATAGGGTTCTTGAGGAGCAGTTCCTGGCCCTGGTTCTTCTGGCCAAATAAAACATTCTAGCTTCTAGGGATGAGTAATTTTAGCAAAACACTTGAGACTGTTTAAGTACAGCCGCGTATCCAGCATTACTTTTCAGTGTGTGTAATATAGCTTTCCCAGAGAACAGCTGATCACCTCTAGAAAATTAGAACCACCCGCCCAAAGTGAAACTTAACTAAATTAAATAAGGTGGATTTTTAAAAATAGAGTCACGAGCCGGGCTCGGTGGCTCAGCCTGTAATCCCGCACCTTGGGAGGCTGAAGTGAGTGGTTTGCCTGAGCCCACGGGTTTGAGACCCGCCTGGGCAATTTGGTGAGACCTCATCTCTACAATAAATAAAAAAAAAATTAGCCGAGCATGGTAGCACGCGCCTGTAGTTCCAGCTACTTGGAAGGCTGAGGCGGAAGGATCGCTGGAGCCCAGCAGGTCGAGGCTGCGGTGGCCGGGAGCGGCCACTGCACTCCAGTCTGAACAACAGAGTGAGACTCCAACTCAAAAAAAAAAAAAAAAAACAGTCACAACATAATGATGCAAGGAACAATTCAATGGAAAGTCACAACAGTTCCAAATTTGCATGTGCCTAACATACCTATGAATATTTAAAGTCAAATTGGTAGAATAACTATAAAACATGGACAGATTCAAAATGAGAGGAGAGACGTCAACATATATCTCAATAATTGACAGTAAAGTATCAAAATGGATAGACAAATAACAAATTTGAAAACCAGAACAAGTGTATTTATTATCATAGATAGAAATGTGTACCTAACAATTAG
>CAUYQG010077060.1:0-38146 GCA_963574415.1 Tarsius wallacei | reverse complement strand
AGGCTGAGGCGGAAGGATCGCCGGAGCCCAGCAGGTCGAGGCTGCGGTGGCCGGGAGCGGCCACTGCACTCCAGTCTGGGCGGCAGAGTGAGACTCCAACTCAAAAAAAAACAAAGAGGGATTGGGGAGTGCTGCTTAACGTAGAAGGGGAGAGAGACCTGAATGGAGTGAGGGAGCAAGGCAAGAGGATATCTGGGGGAAGAATAGTCCAAGCAGAGGGGTCAAAGGCAACAGTCTCGAGGCCTGAGACTGCTTGGTGTGTTTCAGGAGTCACAAGAAAGTCCCGGGCAGGGAGAGAGGAATAAGAGACAAAGTCACAGCAGGAACAGAGTCAGATCCTGTGAGGCTTTGTAGGTCATCATAAGGTCTCTGGTTTTCAGCTGAAGTGAAATACACGCAGAGGCATGGCACGATCTGACCCCAGGCTGATCCGTGAAGACGAGAGAAAGAAGGAAGAAGCTTGGAAAACTGGAACCACTGTTGCACTCCGGGTAAGAGCTGCCCGTGGCTTGGACCTGGACTGTTGAGGTAGGGGTGGGCGATGACTCAGACCAGTAGCTGTGTGCTTTTTGGGACGTTTGAAAATGACTCAGCCCCTCCTTGCCCCCTCGCCCAGCTCCCTTGACAGGGCCCAGCCTGCACCGTCTGCTCGGAAGCCCTGTGAGTCCAGGATCTATTTTTTTTTTTTTTTGAGTTGGAGTCTCACTGTTGCCCAGACTGGAGTGACATGGCATGCTCCCAGCCACCACAGCCTCAACCTGCTGGGCTCCAGCGATCCTTCCGTCTCAGCCTTCCAAGTAGCCAAAACTACAGGTGCACACTACCACGCCCAGCTGATTGATTTATTGTAGAGACGAGGTCTCACCAAGTTGCCCGGGTGGGTCTCAAACCCGCGGGCTCAGGCAATCCGCTCACCTCAGCCACCCAAAGTACTGGGATTACAGGCTGAGCCACCGAGCCCGACAGGATCTATTTTTAAGGTAGAGGCAACAGGATTTGCTGACTCCTTCCGCCTCAGCCTTCCAAGTAACTGGAACTACAGGCGCGCGCTACCACACCTGGCTAACCGGCTATTATTTTTTGATTTATTATAGAGAGGAGGTCTCACCAAATTGCCCAGGCTGGTCTTGAACCCCTGAGTTCAGGCAATCCTCTCACCTCGGCCTCCCAAAGTACTGGGATTATAGTCTTGAGCCACCGTGCCCAGCCCTTAACCGTATTTCTAAAACAGTGCTTCTCTTTCGTCTCTATCCCCTTGCCTTATATTTCTTAGCATCACCACCTGACATATTTTCCAGTCTTTTTTCACTTGACTAAATTCTGTGAGAACAAGGAATTGTTTTGTTTACTGTATCCTTGGTGCCAGTACAAAGCCTGGTATTTGGCATTTAGGAGCATGGTAGATGTTTACTGGATAGATGGATGGATGGCAAGATTTAAAGTCAGCTTAGGTTGGTTCCAAATCCTGATGTACTTTTCACTGCAACCAAGAAACTAGGAAGCCAGACTTAATGACTACCAAGCCATCTCAGCTTTATGTAGAATTGAGAGAGGTTGGATGGCTTAGTGGGGAAAAAATGTCAGGAATTCCAGTTCTCTCCTCTAGGTGACATCAGAGACTCCAAGAGGTTAGGAAGTAACGCTGCAAAATGAAAAAGCAGATCACAAACAAGTATTCCTTATACTAATCATCTCCCTATCTGGGGAAATTTAGAAGCAATATAACACGTGACCAAGAGCATGGCTCCTAGAGTCAGACTGGCTGAATATAATTCCTGTTGTTCCACTCATTCGTGGTATGACCCTGAGCAAGGTACATAACTTTTCAGCTGTAGCTTCCTCATCTGCAAAATGGTTATAACAGTATGTAATTCATAGGGTTTTGTGAAGATTAAATAGCTAATATTATTAGTTGGGAGTGGTGGCATGTGCCTGTAGTCCTTGCTACTCCAAAGGCTGAAGTGGGAGGATCACGTGAGCTCAGGAGGTCAAGGCTGCAGTGAGCCAAGATCGTGCTACTGCAATCCAGCCTGCTAGCCTGGGTGACAGATTGGACCATGTTTCTTTTTTTAAAAAAAAAGGTGGGGGGGGGTCTTGGAGGTCGAGGTGAGAGGATTGTCCGAGCCTAGGGGCTCAAGACCCGCCTGGGCAACTTGGTGAGACCTCCTCTCTACAATAAATCAAAACATTATCTGGGCGTGGTGGCGCATGCCTACAGTCCCAGCTACTTGGAAGGCTGAGGCGGAAGGATGGCCTGAGACTAGCAGATCAAGCCTGCGATGACCAAGAGCATGCACTGCCCTCCAGTCTGGGCGAGAGTGAGATTCTGACTCAAAAAAAAAAAAAAAAAGCTAATATATTGTGATATGTTTACAACACAGTGCTTTATAAGAGTTAGATTTTTTTTTTTTTTTTTTTTTGAGTTGGTCTCAATCTGTTGCCCAGACTGGAATGCACTGGCACAATCATGGCTCACCACAACTTTGAACTCCTGGGCTTGAGCGATCCTTCCTCCTCAGCCTCCTACGTGTTAGTTATTTTTCATCATAAGGTTTCTGTTCAGTGTGTAAAACATTTGATTCATGACTCTGTTCTTCCTGGACATAGAGAAGACAAAAAGAAAGAGAAGGCCATCTAGACCACTCTGTAGAATCACTAGGCTGAGTAACAAAAAAAACAGCCTAAGGGCCATGTTGAACAAGCTAAAGAAGGGTCTCATACACCCACACATTCACAGTTCCAGCTGTCATGGAAATTCATCAAGGTACCATCAGCCCGATGCCCAAACTTTGTTGGATAATGCCACCAATGAGAGATAACCACAAGTTAGCACATCCTTTGAGAAAACAGCTGAATTCCATTTGGCAATAAACTCTTGATCAATTAAAAGATCATCTGGATCTCTAACGAACTTCACAACTCTTCATCATAGAGTGACTTATTCACCATATTTCATTGTCATGATACAGTCACTAGGTAAGTTATGACAGTGGTACCTGTTCACCCATAATAACTGCAATTCTGCTCCAGCCTAAGCAGGACCTCTGAAAACCAGAGGTCAGCTGACAGCTGTCCAGAATGTTCAAGTGCAGTAGAAAAGAAACTACAAAGAGAAGTGAGAGAAATGCTAATATTATTATAAATTTTTGGTGTTTTTTTGAGTTGGAGTCTCACTCTGTCATCCAGGCTAGAATGCAGTGGCATGATCACAGCGACTACAGCCTTGACCTACTGGACTCAGGCAATCCTTTCACCTCAGCCTTCCAAGAATCTGGGACTACAGGTGTATGCCACTATGCCCAGCTAATTTGTTAGATTTGTTGTAGACACAGGGTCTCTCCATGTTGCCCAGGCTGGTCTCGAACTCCTGGACTCAGGCAACCCTCTTGCCTCTGCTTCCCAAAGTGTGGGATTACAAGTGTGAGCTTATTATATTAAGAATGTTGGATGTCCAATTCTAAATGTTACTGCTTTGTTCCAGGCTGCAACATATGGACCAGCTCGGAATGCACAAATCACAGATAGGTGTTTTGTTTTAGGGGCAAAAAAGTCAAAAAAGAATAGGAAGAAAAGACGTAAGACCAGGAACAGGCACTGCAAACAACAGCCAAAGATGAAAACCAAACATCAGATTTCATGTCCTAGGAAGTGTTGATACATCATTCTTTCAGGTTATAAGGATGACTGTGTGTGGAAGTGATCTTCCGGTCAGTAACAGCACCTTTAGTTTATCAAGCAACTGAATACAGTTAGTACAGTAGTTAGTACAAAGTAAAACTGTATCTTATACTCATCCCTTTTCATCTCTCTAGCAATCCTGTGAGTTAAGTATTATCTCCTTTTTAAGATGCTAAAATTGAGGCTTGAGAAATTATTTGTCCAAGGTCATATCCAGGAAGACAAGATCTGCGATTTGAATTCAGGCCTACCTGACACCAATAAGATACTGTGTCAACTACCTTTTACCACCAAAAAATAAACAATGATACACTTCCCAGAACACATGTCCCAAAAGATCAGCTGCAGTATAAAATACTATAAGACAATAAATTATTATAATAACACAAAAAATACCAATTCAGTGTAACAACTATTTACATAGCATTTACATTGTATTAGGTAATAAAAGTAACCTAAGCCGGGCTCGGTGGCTCAGCCTGTAATCCCACGCCTTGGGAGGCTGAGGCAAGTGGATTGCCTGAGCCCGCGGGTTTGAGACTCGCCTGGGCAACTTGGCGAGACCTCATCTCTACAATAAATCAAAAATTAGCCAGGCGTGGTAGCGCGCGCCTGTAGTTCCAGCTACTTGGAAGGCTGAGGCGGAAGGATCGCTGGAGCCCAGCGGGTCGAGGCTGCGGTGGCAGGAGCGGCCACTGCACTCCAGTCTGGGTGACAGAGTGATACTCCAAATCAAAAAAAAAAAAAAAAAGTAACCTAGAAATTATTTATTTATTTATTTACTGAATTGGAGTTTCACTCTGTCTGTTATTTTAAATAGCAAGTCCCCTTATAGCTGACATTAATCCAGTTGAAAAGTTTAATTCATATACAACTTCTCAGTGTCAGAATTTTAAAATGCCATGCTAAACATACTTGAAATTTCCAAAGTAACATTGTAGATTTTAGCTTTGGTCCATGCTCATAAGGAACAGAACAGAGGAAATACAAATGCAAAGAAAGGTGTAAAAAAGGAAAAGGAAGACATGGAAACAGATGAATTCAAGGTTGAATGATGAATTCAAGGTAGAATGTAAAATACAAGGTCATTAAAAGAAGCAAAAAGCAAAAACAATGCAGGAAAAAAAACAGGTGCTGGTGGCCCTACCCCCGTTGTCACATAGGTCATCTTTACAGAGTTCACTCCATCTTGCAGTCATAGTATATTCATTCTCATTTAAGTCTTTTTTTTCTTTTTGAGTCAGAGTTTCTGTTGCCCAGGCTGGAATGTAGTGTCATGCTCACGGGTACCACAGCCTCAACCCCTCCTGGGCTCAGACGGTCCTTCCGCCTCAGCCTTCCAAGTAACTGGAACCACAGGCGTGTGCCACCATGCCCGGCTAATTTTTTTCATTTATTGTAGAGATATTTATGTATTGTCTCACCAAGTTGCCCAGACTGGTCTTGAACCCCTATGCTCAGGCACCCTCCCACCTCTGCCTCCCAAAGTGTGGGATTATAGACGTGAACCACCGCACCCAGTTCATCATCATTTAAGTCTTGAAGTTGGTATACTGAAACAAAAATTTTGGGGTTTTTTTTTTTGTTGTTTTTTTTTGTTTGTTTTTGAGTTGGAGTCTCACTGTCACCCAGACTGGAGTGCAGTGGCACGCTCCCGGCCACCGCAGCCTCGACTTGCTGGGCTCCGGCGATCCTTCCACCTCAGCCTTCCAAGTAGATGGAACTACAGGCGCACGCTATCATGCTCAGCAAATGTTTTTGATTTATTGTAGAGATGAGGTCTTGTCAAGTTGCCCAGGTGGGTCTTGGACCCGCGGGCTCAGGTAATTCACTCACCTCAGCCTCCCAAAGCACAGGATTACAGGCTGAGCCACCGAGCCTGGCTTGAATAAAAATTTAATCACTAACTGAAAGCAAAATGTTATAGCAGGGAAGGACTTAACTCCCAACTAAGAAAGTCAAGCATTTACAGGAGAAGCAGAAGAATGATGCAGGATAGCCCTCTGTGAAATAGTACAACCATGATGCAGCTGGCTGGGGAGTTCCTGCTGTTGTGGCATTTCTGTTGAGATTGGAATTCTCCTAACAGACCAGTAGAGACGACGACTGATCAGATTCCTGTGGCAGACCCATTCATGGCCAAAGAAGCAGAACAATGATTCGGCAGAATGATACAATGGTTCTTCAACTTTAGCTCTCCTGTCCCAAAAGATCTGGAATTGTGAGATCTGGCCAGAGAAAAAAGGAATGCTGAAGAGAGACAGCAGCTCATTCCTGACTTCCAACACTTGTACCCTGGGTTTGTGTTACTTTCCAAATGCTGAAGCTCAATCCTGCATGGTGATTGACAAGACAGTCCAGATCTCTGAAGCCACTCCATATGAAAAACTTTTGCACCATACCAGGGATACAGAGGGTTTGCAGAACATGCCTCCATTATGCATACATTAGAAATGGCTGAGCCAGGCTTGGTGGCTCACGCCTATAATCCCAGCACTTTGGGAGGTGGAGGTGAGAGGATTACCTGCACCCATGGGTTCGAGACCAGCCTGAGCAACTTGGGGAGACCTCATCTCTACAGTAAATAAAAAAATTAGCCTGGTGTGGTGGCTCATGCCTGTGGTTCCAGCTACTTGGAAGGGTGAGGTGGAAGAATCACCTGAGCCCAACAGGTTGAGGCTGCGGTGGCCGTGAGCATGCCACTGCACTCCAGCCTCGGTGACAGAGTGAGACTCCAACTAAAAAAAAAAAAAAAATGTAAAGAAACAGCTGGTTCCATCATCCAAGCCTTCTTCCCTTCCCTTACCTGGAGCTCAGTGGTGAGCTCATGCTCCGCCCTTGCCACACCCCCAGGGCCTACAGTGCTGGCTTCCAGACATCAGAACGTCTGCCCCTTTCACATGGACCCCACTACCTCAGGCTGTAGGTGGTCTGATGTTTGTTGTGGTGGAATCAGTCAGTAGGAGCATCTCTGTCACTCCTCTCTGTATACGGCTTCTTAAACAAATCATGTATGTGGGCAAAATTCTTGCTAGGCCATATAATATTGGACAGTCTTATTCCTTAATAGCCACATTTGAAGCGGCATCTAATAGAGCATTTCGCAGAGTCCTGCATTGACCTCTGCCCCTTTTATTTCCTAATAACTCCCTTTTAACTACCAAGTCTTTAAACAGAAGGTTTTTCTACATGGAACCCACTATGCTTCAAGGGAACAGTATAGGAAGTGGTATAAAATAGGATGCAACTCCATTCCTCAAAAGGGCCTAAAATCAAACCATTCTGCCTCTCAGATATTCTTACACTAACAGAAATATTAAATCACCTACTTCAATTAATTAGTTAGTTAATTAACTAATTTTGAGTCAGGGTCACCTTACCCTGTCACTCAGGCGATTGCAGTGGCATGATCCCGACAGCCATGGCTCACAGCAGCCTTGACCTCCTGGGCTCGGGTGATCCTTCCACCTCAGCATCCCAAGTACCTGGGACTACAGGTACGCACCACCATGCTTGGCTAATGTTTTGACTTTTTGTAGAGATGAGGTTTCACTATGTGGCCTAGGCTGGTCTTGAACTCCTGAACTCAAGCATTCCTCCTGTCTTGGCCTCCCAAAGTACTGGGATTACAGGCATGAGCCACTAAGCCTGGCCCATCTAATTCAAATATCAACTGTCACATTTTTTAAAAAAAATCTTACATCTAGGAATATATCTTAGAGATATGTATAGAAAATTCATGAAGATGCATGTTCAAGTATATTTAACCTAAATGACATCCAGAGAGAATGGCCATTTTTAAAAAATAATGACATAGAACTATAAATTCTAAAATAGATGTTCAACATATGTTAAATACAATAATCAAATTGCAGATCATTAGCATAACATGAGCCCATCTGAGTGTTTGTGTGTGTGTGTGTGTATTTGTGTGATGAAGAGAACTTTTTGCAATGATTACCTTTACAGAGTGGGACTAAGAGGTAAGGAAAAAAAGTTACACAGTACCCTTCTTTATTGTCTGAATTTATCATTTTGTGTATTACCTTCATAATGAAAAAGCTAGTTTGAGATATTCATTAAATTGAAAGGATCGATGGTGAACATATGCAATTTTTAAAAAAGTAAATTGAATAATTACAATATTCCATCACTATACCAATTATATAGCACTGGCACAATAACTTTTTTTGCTGTTAAAGAAAGCCTAAGAGATTTTTTGATGAATTTCAGAATCTACAATTACAAAGGTATATAAATTCATTTTCACAGATTCACAGATTTGGAAAAAATCTTAAGTCACTTAGTCCAACCTTCCTGCCGAAACACTCAGACAAAATAGGAAAAAAAGATTCCAAGCCAATTAGCAGCCTATTGAGAAAAGAGCTGACTTCACGGAAGCTGAAAACCAGTGCTAGGAACATAATACAACTAGAAATGTCTCCTCAAAATGGAGATACCTGGTAATCAGTCACTACAAAAAGCATTTTGGCCTCACATGTCAAGTTGCCCAGGTCAGTTTCAAACAAGTCACTGACTTAATTTTCCAATTTAAAAGTCTTTAATTTATTTCAAACCAAGAGAAATTAGACCATGATGCAGGTTGATTTTAATGAGCAAAAATCTCTGTATAAAAAACACTTAAACTGTATCAAATCCTTTAAACACACACACATACACACACACAAATCCAAATCCAAAACAGAATCTTTGAACATTATCTTTGTTGACCTCAACATAATCTGTGAAGGTATTTCTAGATAAAACTTTACAAGTGAAGAAAGAAAACTCATGATGCTACACTTACATACACACATGCACATGATCATTCTTAAGGAAGAACAAAAACATACGGTAAGAGTGTAAATGGGATGGGAACGCATTTCTTGTAAAGCTTATATAAAAAAACACTGCATGAGTAAGAGAACTTCCTATACCAAGAGAAGATGCAGAGAGGGAAACTGAAAGCAAGGATTAAACAAACTCATTAATAAATAGTTTGAGAATGCCATTCAAGAACAGTGACTTTGGGGAGTTACAGATAATCCCGAGTTTTCACCAGCTCAAATTCTGTGACTCTGATAACTGATGACACTGAAACAGCATGTGTTTCCATTTTTTAGGTCTTGATTTGCTCATCATTACATAGGTGTGGTTGTTTCTCTCAGTGGTTAATTCCTCAGTTCATACTCAGTGTGGTGCCCTATTCACCAGAAGGGAACGGTGAGTACAGGCTACGAAGGGTGGTGTTGGTGGTACGGCATGGAGGAGAGTAAGAGCCACATTGCCTGAGTCTGGATTTCAGCATCGCTACCTGCTGGCTGCCTGGGACCCAGCCAGCTGCTTAGCCACCGCGTGTCTCCACTCCCTCACCTTCAGGTAGGGACCTCTACAGCACCTACTTCATCCAGGGTTATTAAGAGGATTAAACAAGATCATCATTCAAAAAAATTTATCACACGGCCTGGCTCAATAAATGTGAGCTAAAATTACTATTAGTTGAAGTGTTACAGGGGAAACAAAAGAAAAACCCTATCTCTGTATTTCTCCTCATTGATAAAAAGTTCGGGGACAAACTGTGGCAAAAAGCAGAGATGCTGGGATATTTGAGGCTAGTACAAAGAGATTGAGGACCTAGTCTTATGAATATAGATATTCATTTTTGTATTAGAAAAAAATTACATGGCTTCATATCACAAAAGTCAACAGTTTGCTGTTAAACATCACACAATTCCCATCATCATTATGCCCTACACACACCCTAAATGATGTAGTTTCTACTGATATTCAACAACAAGAAGGTCCAGAAATCTTAACTAAGAAATAGCTGCAAATGGCATGTTGGGCAGTAGTCTGTGTGTCTGTGTGTCACAGAGTCTGGGCCAACACAGAGGGCCGCGATACTGCCTCCATGGCCTGGACTCCCCCACACACAGTCAGAGGGGTCAGGTTCCTGCAGACCTTCAGATCTCCATTCATACCCCTCTTCGAGAGGGCCGTTTTCTAGAGGTGAAGCAAGCAGCAGCCACTGAGCACGGAATGCCCACTCCTACTTCAGTATGATATGATAGCTATCATTGGTTTCTGCTGTTAAAAAAAGAGAGAGAATAACCTTCAGACACCTCTAAAGCACAGTAAGAGAAAAAAAAATGCAGTAGGTTCTTACAAGAAGGAAAAGCAACCAGGACAGCATACTTATTAATTAGCACAGACGACTTTTAATAAACATGCATTACAAAAACATGCCTCAATTTCCTTATCTGTCAATGGAAGATGGAAGAGAACAGTCATCAGGTACACTACTGTACGCTGAGTGGTAATGAGTCAACTCACACAAGGGAACAATCTCTAATAATGTCACTTTCTCTGATTCACATATGGTTGATTCTTTCCCTATTTCTCCTCAAAGAAGTACATACTTTAGTAGTGATAGCTTTTAAATTCCTTAGAGAAAGGTGTTTGGCTTACTATTTTATTACCTTTCATTGTGTCCAGAATAAAACAAGCTTCTTCCTGAAAGTTCTGTATCATCTGGAAAAAAAGCAAGAAAAATTGCTGCTTTATCTAAGTGAAAAATAGTCCCTTTATACTTCTGTGTTCCTAAGAACCACTCCACATCTGGAGTGGATTTGATGGGAGGTTCTACAGGTCACAAATAGGGTATTTCATTCATATCTACAGAATCAAATCTGATTTTTCTCTCTATTTTCAAAAGCTTGCTTTACAAGCTGTTTGTTTTTCCCCTTTTTGGTTTTTACATTTTAAAACCTGAGTAGTCTAGAACAGTGGTCTTAAAAGTGGAGTGTGCATTTCCCTGGGGTAACCCTGGGACTTTCCAAGGAGAACACAGACACAACACTGAGAGGTGTCTATGGCAGAACTGACTTCCAGGACTTCAACTTCCATATGGATTCTTCGGTAAGATCTCACTAATTTTCCTTCCCCGCATTCCCTTCTCAAACCCCCTTCTCTCGGCCGAGGTCCACCCTCCCAGAATCCTACTAAAGTGCTCTACCCCAGGATGTAAAGCCCCAGGCTACAAAGGTGACTGCTCACGACTGGGTAGCAAACCCTTTGAAGAGTCACATGGCTTCTCATTCTTTCCTTTCATTAGAATAAAACAGTGGTCTAATCACAAATTGTCAAATGATAGATGATACAAAATAATTTTTTATAGTATCTCTATGGAATTTTTGGTATATGAGATTCAAAATAATCTGGTGATGTTGTGATAACAAAAAACTCTATCCATTCCTATCTATCAAAGTATGTGAACCAAGTTCCAGAGTATTTATATCCAGGAGAAAAACAGAATGGAGCCAATGCTCAGCTCTTGCCACTCTAGCAATCAACAGGTAGATTCATCTACAGATGAAATAACTCTGTGCAATGATGGGGGTGGGGAATGGGAAAATTCCATCCACCTCATTAACAGATGCACTTCCAACAAATGTTTTTCTTAATGTTTAATAATAACTTATTAAAACATGTAATATATTTATGGTATTTTGAACAATAGAATAATTATGGTAATTTGATTAAGAAATACTTTTTAAACTTCTACTGAAACAAATTTTTGTTTCAAAGAAATATGGTAGGATAATCAGTAAGATGTTAGAACATAAAAATATGGCAAGACAAAATTCTATTGGGGAAGTGAATGGAAATAAGAGGTCAAGGAAACAGAGGAACAACATAAAAATTCTAACTGTTAAATAAAAGCATAGTCATCTGGGCGGGGTCACACCTATAATCCCAGCACTTTGTGAGGTGGAGGCAGGAGAATCGCTTGAGGCCAGGGGTTCGAGACCAGCCTGGGCAGCAAAGCAAAATCCCATCTCTAGAAAAAAAAAAAAAAAATTAAAAAGGCACAGTCATGTATTTTTTTTTAATGGATGATGGTGGTATTAAATCACTCATATTTAGGTTACATGGAATGCAATTAGAATAGTGATGTAACCATTTCATTTAAAAATATATATATAGCCAAAAGAACTTTCTTTTTAACAACTATTTAAACTTTTAACAACAACAAAAATTAAGTCAACCCAAAAATATGCAAGGGGGACACATGGTTTTTAAAAATTATTTAGGAGGTAAGCAAGCGGAAAAGTGTAAAACCCCCAGTCTAGAAAGCAGAACACTCTGCCCCAGCAGAACTGCTCTTGCTCTTGTTACAGGCCCTGACAAATTAATCATCATCTGGTAATTCAACTGTACTGAGAAATCTACCTCATCACTGATGAGCACATGAATTCCTGTTGGCCCCTGCTTGTAAATCTGGCTGATCTGGCAAGGGGAAATGCTGAAAAGCTGAGCAATTTTTTCTGTCAATTCAACAGCTGTCAGTTCTTCTAGATAGATAGCATGGTACACTGCAAAAGGGAGAGAGCAACAGCAGTCAGTACAAAGTTTGTCTGCTCCTATAGGTGATCTGATCACTGGGAGGGCCCACTTTTCTGAAGGACTCAGAAACTGAGTTCAAACTCTGGCTCAGCCACTTTGCCAGCTGTGTGACCTAGGACAAGTTATTTAACAAACCTTGAGCCTCATTTTCCTCATGTAAATGTTGGAGATAACAATAACATATTTTGCAAAGAGGAAATATGAGTTGTAAAAATTAAAGCAGGTAAAAAGAGTTAAGATTAGCACCCAGCATATACTAGGAGCTCAGTACATGTTAGTGATTATCATTACTTCCAGCACATGCTGACTCTGCTGTCTGCTAAATTCCCATCATATGTGCCTATCAGTTATCTCTTCACTATTCTTCATATCCGTCCTGATCTGTCCAGAACAACCTACCGAAGAAAGTACCATTTGAGTCTCCGTCCTCATGCTTCTGTTGCTGTTGCTGCTGTTCCCTCAACTGCAATGATTCCTGACAGACATAAATGGTTAACCTTGGACGCACCATCCTAAGGGGGAAAAGGGCGGTTAGTCTTACATTCTTTATTGCAATCAGGAGAAACTTGTGTTTCTATGCTGACAGTATAGAGAAAGAGCTGAAGACTGGCAGCCCATTGGCCAAATGCAATTCATTTGCTACGTTTTTATGTTTCCCAGTGGTAGGTTTTCCCTCCCTTAGGCTGAACTAGTTCCAACAGGAGGCATCAATATAAACCTCTAAACTTCTGGCTTTTCTTGAAACCTCAGATCTTGCCATCAGAGGCCTTCATGGTCACATAAAAACATCAGCTGCCCTCCTTGCATGGTGCGTGCCTTCTTCACTGGACCCCAGACTTGACTGTCACTCATTGACCTTACCTGTGTGGCCTCTGTAGCTATTTGAGTTTGTGACTTTTGGTATAGAGGTAAGAAATATTCAAAATGTTGAAGCCACTGTTTTATGGGTTGGGTACAAGATAGGCTTTTTACTCGAAAACATCTACAATAAACTGAAGAATCTTATTTCCCTATTGTCTTCTCCTAAGCAACCCTTCTGCTCTCTTACTTCTTAGACAAAGATATTCAGCTACCTCTTCTTATTTTGAAACACTCTTTGGAAAATACACTTAATCCTTTGCACTCAGATGTCCCCTCTGAGGGGACATCGTAAATCTAGCAAACCACTCAGATGTCCTCTCTCAGGGGACATAAAAAGACTGCTGGTGATTATACAGGACAAACTTATGTCAGCACAAATTTTTTTTTAAATGTATGTTTCCTTGAAGTTTTCCATTCAAATTGCATGAAAAAGCAAATAAAGAGATGGAATATATACCGAGATATAGGTAAAAATATATATATATTAGCTGGCATTATGTAGAAAGAGAATGTCCTTCCATATCATTTTCAAACAACAGACTGGACAATAAATTACATACTATTAATGTGGGAGGAAGAAAATGAGACTGCATTGTCTGGTCAAATAGAAAAACACCAGGTGGAAGACGTCAAACAAATTACCGTTGCACAACATGTATCAATCAACTTGCATTGCAATGGTGATCGATGACTGTTTCACATGTTACTACATGTTAGGAAAATACAAGATATAAAGTTTTGATTTTTTTGTACTAAATAAGTTCCTCTATGTCCAGAATTCCACTGTATGCCAAATATCATGACAATAAAATAATTGGTTCCAAAGCTATACTGTTTATACTGTTTAAAAAATATATATTTTAAAGATGTGGGGTATAAGTCAGGATTAGGTACGAAAGGGGTCATCATACAGGTGACGTTGAAGCTGCTTATTCGCTATACTGTTTAACAGGAAGTGATTTATGTTTTCACTGTTTTGTAAAAAAGTGTGGTCAAATTACTGGTAGGTGATCACGAGATATCTCCGGGTGCAAAGGGTTAAAAATGAATAAGCATTCTTTTTCCCCTAAGTTATCAACCTCAGAATTTCACTTCTTTCTTAAAATTTTCCAGGACTAGCCGGGCTCGGTGGCTCAGCCTGTAATCCCGCACCTTGGGAGGCTGAGGTGAGTGGATTGCCTGAGCCCGCGGGTTCGAGACCCACCTAGGCAACTTGGCGAGACCTCATCTCTACAATAATCAAAAAAATTAGCCGGGCGTGGTAGCACGTGCTTGTAGTTCCAGCTACTTGGAAGGCTGAGGCGGAAGGATTGCCGGAGTCCAGCGGGTCGAGGCTGCGGTGATTGGTAGCGGCCACTGCACTCCAGCCTGGGTGACAGAGTGAAACTCCAACTCAAAAAAAAAAAAAATTTTCCAGGACTATAGCCAACCGGATTCAATATCCCTTGTGCTGTCCACAAACACAAATGCTTCCTGATCAGTTTTATTCTTTAGTCACTGATTTGGTTCTGTTGCCATTGATCTGCTTTTTCCACCAATATTACTACTCCCTATTTAAAAGTATAAATCCCAAAAAAGGATTACAAATTACTCTGTATTGTACCAACTGCAAGCAGACACTAAGTAATTCCTACCCAAATATAAGAAGGACGTCTTTCCAGTTAAACGTGACTCGGGGACTTTGCACCTGTTGTTCCTTCTGCCTAGAATAATCTCCCAGAGCTCCATTCTTCTCATAACTCAGCTTAAATATCCCCTCCTTGAAGAGGTCTTTCCTGACCATATTCTGGGCACTCTAGAACCCACAACCTTGGTTTTTGCTTGTTTATCTGTTTTGCTTTCCTTCAAAACACTTACTAGTATCCAAAATACTTATTGTTTACATCTTTCTCTCTCTCTCTCCATTAGAAAGCAAACTCCCCAACACTGGGCACCATGCCTGTTTTGCTCACCAATATATCCCCAGAGCCTACCATAGTACCCGGTTCATGATAAAGACAATGAATAGTTATAGGATTAAAAAAACTACTTGGAAATGAAAACTGGGATATTATGGAGAATTCTTCAGACCAAGTGTAAGAAAGGATATTTTTCATCTTTATTTACTTGACAAATAGCTAACATTTTTTACAAATGTTTTGATAAGATGTATTTAGCTGTGCAAAATATTGTGGAGAATCCCTGAATCCAAATCCATTTGGAATCCAACCTCATCGATATTTTAACACTAATTACATACCGTCCTTTTAATGCATTAAAAAGTCTGATTCCATCTGCAGGGCCACAGATTTGGATCACATCATCTCTAGTTAATTTCAATAAATCTGCCCCTGGAATAAATATAAGAAAATGGATGATAAAGGCAAAAATTCTCTGTTAATGACTATTAAAATGGGTTTTATCATAAGGACACCTCATTACCAGAATGTTATAATCCATACTCTTTTGCATGGTACACAAGGCTCTTCAGGACCTGGCCCCTGGCCCATGCCTCCTCTCCCATCTCAATTACCCAACAATTAACTTCTCCACTTAACCCTGTGCTTTTATCACACTGATGATGCCTAATGAGCAAGCTGTTTTTCCTGTCTGAATTCTCTTTCCACCATGTAAACTGGGCACAGTGCGCCTGTGGTCCCAGCTACTTGGGAGGTTGAGGCAAAAGGATTGAGTCAGCCTAGGCAACATAGGGAGATCTGGTCTCTTCCAAAACAAAAACAAACCTTACATTGGACCCACCCCGAATGTCTTACTGTCAGAACACATTTTCTGCAGCACAACTATTTGTTTGCCTGTTTTTCAGGGTTTCATTTTGATTTGATTTGTCGTAGGGGGTTTTCCAGACACTAGATGATGAATGAGCTGCTTGATCAGGAGGTATACTCAGTCATTTGTGTATTTCCTACCACACCTGGTAAACAGAAGGTGTTAAATAAAAGTGAATTGTGTAAGTAAATTTGTGATATCAAGGGGAAAAATTCAGACTACCTGCAAATGCCCCTTGATAACACATTATATGGAAAATACATTTTAAAAAGTGTTTTAGGAAATAAGCCTTTTAAAATTAAAGTGAGTTTAAACTAAGAGGTGTTTCTTTTTTTATTTTATTTTAAAGATATGGGGTACAATGCAGGGTTATGTATACAAATGTTGATTATGCAGGTACCCTTGTTGATGAGGTGTGCCCCTCCCTCCCTAGCAGTTTCCCTCAACTGCCAATTCCACCCTCCCCACCCCCCTACCTCCATAGTTTCCCACTAGGTATTTCTTTTTAAGTATTTCACAGCACAGTTGCAGCTGATGAGAAAGTCTAAAGAATCCTATGAAACTCATTTCATCAGAAAAATTCAGTAAGATCTCCCTCTCTCTCTCTCTCTCTCTCACTCTCACACACACAAACACACACACACAGACACACACACACACACACAAAATCTCACATCTCACAGGGATACCAGGAGGCCCTAGACTGCAAAAGGATATTCCATGCTGGGGAAAACAAAAAGAAAAGTAAATTTAACCTGAGAAGTTTGTGAAAAGCCTTGTGAATGTAGAAAAACGGTTTCGATGCAACCACTGCTGTGCTTCCTGAGGTGTGGTTGTTGGCAAGAGGTTCTGAAAGGGAGAGAACATTCTTTTGATAACGAAATAGATTTATCTGCTACTCCATTAGGTAACGCACAGCCAAACACACCCACACATCCCGACCCTCAGACACGCGTCGTTTGTTTGGAAGCTGCTCACATCACATCCATCTCTCTCTCTAACCATGCACGATGCTCGAGGAGTTCCACCTTTACCTTCCCCACTAGACTGTGAGCTCCTCAAGTGGAAGGGCTCTGCATTCTTGTTTCCTATCTCTAGTCTCTAGCACAGTATCTGGTTCACAGTCACAATTCATGTGTTCATTTAATGAATGAATGAATAATATTTCCTAAGAGTTGGACATTTCTACCAAATTGCATAGTTATCCAAGTATTATTAGACATTGCAAGTAACTGACATTCAACTTTGGACTTACATCTGTGACTGGAGGGGGTGGTTCTGGCTGGTGGTTTGGTGAACCATTTCTAAAGAAACATTTTAAATGAAAGGATGAGTTCATGACACATACTACGTTCATTATCTCATTCTTCATCTTTAAAATAAGCCCTAAGCTAGAACTTTAAAAGAATCTGTGCTCTCTCATAAAACATTCTTATTTTTTGACCCAATACTTTAAATATCTGTTAATTTAACCTGAAAACTTTATAGGGAAGGGGAAGAAACTATGTCATTCACAACATTTTATTGAGGAAACTGAAAAAAAATCAAAATTTCATTAATTTGGGACTGGTGGGATAAATTATGGCATAAAAAATATTTAACAGGCCGGGTTAGCAGGCCAGGCTCAGTGGCTCAGCCTGTAATCCTAGCACTTTGGGAAGCCGAAGTGAATTGCCTGAGCCCGGGGGTTTGAGACCAGCCTGGGCAACTTGGCAAGATCACGTCTCTACAATAAATAAAAAATTAGCCAGGCATGGTAGCGCACACCTGAGTGTGCCCCTGCACTCCAGCCTGGGCAACAGAGTGAGACTCCAACTGAAAGAAAAGAGGAAGAAAAAAAAAAAAAAAAAAAAAAAAAAATATATATATATATATATATATATATATATATATTTAACAGGCTGGTGCAGTGACTCACACTTGTAATCTCTGCATTTTGAGAGGCTGATGAGAAGATTGCTTGAGGCCAGGAGTTTGAGACCAGCCTGGGCAATAGGCTGTAGAGATCCTATCTCTACCAAAAAAAATTCCTTTAAACTAGCTGTGCATGGTGTGGTACAAGCCTGTAGTCCCAGCTACCACAGAGGCTGAAGTGGGAGGATCACTTGAGCCAAGAAGTTTGAGGCTGCAGTGAGCTAAGACTGTGCCACTGTATTCCAGCCTGAACAACAAAATAAGACTCTGTCTCTAAAAGAAAAAAAAAAAAGAAAAAGAAAAAATATGTAACAAGAAGTATATAGAAATGAAAAATATTGGGATATAAAAAGTATATCAATATACTACTGCTGTATTAAATACAAACATATGCACACATATATACATAGGAAAAATATCAAAAGAAAATTTATGTAATGCAAGATGATCACATACTTTTGTAATAAAAAACACTAAATATTTTTAAAGTGGTTTTAAAAATCAGTGCTGTCTAATTTATGACCCAAGGGCTATCTCCATACCTTTGGCTTTTCCTTACACTTTCTTTGTCTATGAAATGCCCCCCTTCCCTCATGCTTACTTCTTTTATGGGAGAAAAAGGTAAACTTCATATGAAGTACATGACAAAGAGAAGAGAAAACTTAAAACTACAACCTTTAAACCCTATATAACACCTTAAATTACCTAGGTATAATGTATTATATATGTAGATATTAAAAGATTTTTTTTCCTTCAAAAAATATTTTTATTTTTTATGTTTTTAAGTTGGAGTCTCCTTCTGTTGCCCAGCTTGGAGTGCGGTGGCATGCTCACAGCCACCACAGCCTCGACCTGCTGGGCTCAGGTTGATCCTTCTGCCTCAGCCTTCCATGTAGCTGAAACTACAGGCATCACCACCATGCCTGGCTGATTTTTTGATTTCTTGTGAAAATGAGATCATGCCATGTTGCCCAGGCTGATCTCGAACCTATGGCCTCGGGCAATCCTCTCACCTCTGCCTCTCAAAGTGCTGGGATTACAGATATGAGCGACGGCACCTGACTAATAAAAAAAATTTTTTTTTTTAGTCTTAGTTGCAAAATTCAAATTCAGTCTTCAAACTTAGTAAGTAACTTCTCAGGGCCCTAGTTATATGTATTCCTTCTACAACTAATACCTATTTTTATTCCTAATTGCTATGTTTGAATATTTAGGCTACTTGATTTCTTTAAAAAATAGGTCAAACATAGAGCCTAAGTAAATCCAAAAACAAATATTGCAACCAAGCAATATGCTTGCACATTTGGTGGCCTAGTGATTTCAAGTTTCAATATGGTTATGTGGAATAAATGTTAAATGCTAAGACTATAATACAGCTACTTTTTTTTAACTGGAATAGGTTGTCTATACCAACTTTAATGACCTCTGATGGTAAAGGCAATAAGGCAAGAGTAAATGCATCCCATAGATAATCCCAAAGCTTCTTGTTAGCCATCATCTTCAACATTCTTTCCCCAGTTATCAAAGAATCATAATAATTAGGCCAGGTATGGTGGCTCATGCCTGTAATCCCAGCACTTTGGGAGGCCTATGCGGGAGGATCACTTGAGCCCAGGAGCTCAAGGTTACAATGAGCTTCAATTACGCCACTGCACTTCAGCCTAAGCAAGAGAACAAGACCTTGTCTCTTAAAAAAAAAATAAAACTGGCTGGGTGTGGTGGCTCACACCTATAATCCCAGCACTTTGGGAGGCCAAGGTGAGAGGATTGCCTGAGCACACGGGTTCGAGACCAGCCTGGGCAGCTTGGCGAGACCTCATCTCTATAATTAAAACAAATAAAAAAATTAGCTAGGCATGATGGCGTATGCTTGTAGTTCCAGCTACTTGGAAGGCTGAGGCGGAAGGATTACCTGAGCCCAGCAGGTCGAGGGTGTGGTGGCCGGGAGCGTGCCACTGCACTCCAGCCTGGGCAACAGAGTAAGACTCCAACTCAAAGAAAAAAAAAAGAATTCATAATAATTAGGTGTTAGGAGCATTTTTAACAAGTCACAAAACAGATTTCATTGTTTGTACAACTGTGTTTCTAATTCCCAGTGACCACTATCTAGTGCAAGTATATACAGGAAGTGAAATAACAAGATGAGCGGTAATAGGGAGAGGCAAAGAGCCCAAATAGTAGGTCCCTGGATCACTAAAAATTGACCATAAGTGCTATTTCCTAATGGAGGAAAAAAGGAGAGAAGGCGGGGGAGAGGAGAAATGGCTATATAAAACTCTTTCCATTTCTTTTGAAGATAATCCAAACCTCAGTTAATGCATAAATCTATCAAAAACTGACCATGTAGAAGTACTTATTGATTAAAAAGATCTTGCTTATGAAAAGATAATGAAAAAATACACAGTTGAGACAAATACAAGCCAATTTTATCTCCCAGACTTACCCTTCCCCAAGAGAAAAACTGCTGTGGGAACTGTTGAAGCCAGGTGATGGGGAGTTATTGACGTACGTGATCTCGGGCCATGGAGAACACTAGAAGCAAAGGACGATTCAGATATTGAGAAAGCACACTTGGCCCTAGGGTCCCACTAAAACATTGTTACTTGAACAGTACATCTTGACTAGTAACTCTTAATTCCTCAGAGGTCTCCACATGCAACAGAGAATACGCTCAGGAGAAATAAATTGTGATCAGGCTGCAAGTGATGAATTGTTCGTTTAAGAATAAAAATTATGAACTGAAATTGTCACCAAAGGAAATTCTTTTACCTCTGTGAGTATGGTTGTCTCATAGGAAGGTTGATATTTCTCTTTTTCATGAGGTGTTCGTTTCTCCATTTTCTCCCTATCTGTTTTTTGCTTTCTGTCTGCACCTTTGGGCTGAAATGAGAAATATTTTGTTCTATACTCAGGTACTCATCCTTTGACCCAACAATATTACTTCTAAAGACTTAAATATTAACATACAAAACAAAAATGTATGTTCAATGATGTAAAGGCAAGAAGCATCACCCTGCCTAAATTTGAAAACAGTAAATGTAAATGTTTGATAGAGTTGAAAAGGACAAGACAAATCCATAGCTACTGACATGGAAAAATCTCTAGAGCACGGTTAACTGAGAAAATTCAATCTCAAAACAATTCTGACAGTGCAATCCCATTTATGCTTCAAAGATAAGAAAATAAGTGCAGAGCTGCGTGCGGGTGTCTAGCATAGAAGGAACTAGAAGGACACATGCCAAGTTATGTGTTCTTCTCGGGACAGGTGGGGGTCAGGGTAAGAGTGGTAAGGGGACTTCTAAGTGTTGCTCTGAATAATTCTGCATTAGTGAATCCCTTGCAGTGAGAACATGTTTACTTATGTGATAAAAATCAAGATCAAAGTAAGTAAAGAACATGCAGGAACATACCCCAAAGAGTCACCTTTCCATAATCTCTGTGAGCTTTACAAGAGCTCCTGGTGAGACCCCTTTGTCTGTCTCTCCCCTCTACCCCAAGTTTCCATGACCCCCTGCCCATCTCCACATACATCTCTTTACCAGGTGTCTCAGTCGTTATTTAAGTGACTCCAGCTTAGACTGAGTTCTCATCGTTTTTGAAAAAAAACAAACTGACTTTCTGATGTGGTAACTAATGTTAAAATGGGAAGATAAGGAAAAAGCCCAAGGGTCAGCACACTGCCCTGGAATACCTTGAACACTTTGATCTGGCAGCTGGCTGAGTGCAAGTGCTCGGTATACTCCCCGTTTTCATTCTCCTTGAAGGTATCAATTTGTACTCGGAAGGGCACCCCCTTTTCTCCACCATGCTTTCTCATAGTGAACTCTGTGCTAATACAGTGCACCTGAGAAGAATGCAACAACAAGGTATCAGGACTGTTAGCTAGTCAAGCCAGTCAGCAATATTTTTTGAGCAACTAACAGCAGAATCCTTAATAGGCATTATGAATACCTGTAAAAAACAAACAAACAAACAACTTTTTGTCATGGCATGATGGTTCATGTCTGTAATCCCAGTTCTTTGAGAGGCTCAGGCAGGAGGACTGCTTGAGCCCAGGAGTTTGAGACCAGCCTGGGCAAGACAGGGAGATCTCATCTCTATTAAAAACAAGTTTTTAGAAAATGAAACACTTTTCCTTTTTTGATCTTGAAGAACTTTTTGATCTTGAAGAATTACAGATCAGAGGAAATGAGAAAAACATAAATGATTTACAAATGAAAACAAAGTGAATGTATGGATCTAATGCTAATAACAATTGTTAGGCTAATTATAATACAACCAAATAATGAAATATTATACAGCCATTAACAAGCATTCGAGGGGATATAAAAATAAATAAATTGGGGTAATTAGAAGAGCAATTCAAAAACTCAACACTCTCAGGCACATGTTAGGGAGTCAAGATTTGACAGTTAAGCTAGAACCTTGTAAAGATTTCAAATTTAACATGGTTAATTTTTTAAGAAACAAACTGGTGTTGAGATGCCCTTCATAACTGGAACACCATCTGCAATGCCTTACCTGAATAAACACAGATGTCCTCTTTGCGGGGTCCCACAGGAACTCCACTGTATTCAGTTGGGTTGGATTAGCCCTAGGATCGATTATACCCACAGACATTGGGATATCTGAGGGGAAAAAAGGTAATCATGGAACAACTCTGAGGGCTACTCAGTTTTAAATAAAGGAAGCACTGATTCTTATATTACTCATCCCTAGTTCCTAAGATTTGTGTGTATCATACCCTTTCTTTTCTGCCAACAAAAAAGGTTTGATCAGAGTTAAAACTGACTTAAGTACTTTCCTTCTGAGTATCTTTTTCCCTCTTTAAAAGGTTTATAAATAAGGTAATTTAGCCGGGTGCGGTGGCTCATGCCTATAATCCTAGCACTTTGGGAGGGTGAGGTAAGAGGACTGCCTGAGCTCACAGGTTTGACACCAGCCTGGGCAACTTGGTGAGACCTCATCTCTACAATAAATCAAAACATTAGCCGGGCATGGTGGCCTGTGCCTGTAGTTCCAGCTACTTGGAAGATTGAGGCAAAAGGATAACTTGAGCCCAGCAGGTCGAGGCTGCGGTGTCCATGCGCATGCCACTGCCCTCCAGCCTGGGCCACAGCGTAAGACTCCAACTCAGAAAAATAAAAACTCAGGCAGTTAACATTTTTTAAAAAACTTAGTTGTGTCTGTATTTATTTTCAGGGACGTCTCGTTCTGCCGCCCAGGTTGGAGGGTAGTGGTAAGCTCATAACCTCCGCAGCCTCAACCTGCTGGGCTTAGGCGATCCTTCCCCCTCACCCTTTCAAGTAGTTGGAACTACAGGCATGTGCCACAAGGCCTGGCTAATTTTTTGATTTATTGTAGAGATGAGGTCTTGCCAAGTTGCCCAGACTGTTCTCGAACCCATGGGCTCAGGCAATCCTCTCACATCTTTTTTTAAATTTTTTAATTGACAAATAATCATTGTACATATTCATAAGGTATAGTGATTTTTGGGGGGGGGGGGTCAGAGTCTCAATCCGTCACCCAGGCTGGAGTGCAGTGGCATGCCCAAAACCACCGTTGCCTCAACCTGCTGGGCTCTGGCGATCCTTCCACCTCAGCCTTCCAAGTAGCTGGAACTACAGGCATGCACCACCATGCCCAACTAATTTTTTATTTATTGTAGAGACGAGGTCTCACCATGTTGCCCATGCTGGTCTAGAACTTGTGAGCTCAGGCAATATTCTCGCCTCCACCTCCCAAAGTGCTGGGATTACAGGCTGAGCCACCACACCCGGCTACAGTGATGTTTTGATACATATGATGTATAGCGATCAGATGAGGGCAATTAGCATATTCATCATCTCAAGCATTTATCTTTTATTTGTGTTGGGAATGTTCAATATCCTCCTGCCGCCCAAAATACAGGAATTTAAAGGCAGTTTCCTCTTAATTTGTCAAAATTCTACTTAAAATGGATTAAGTCTACCCACTAGCTCCACTGCCATGAAAACTGTAATTTAAAAATCTGTTTCGCTGGGCTCGGTGGCTCAGCCTGTAATCCCGCGCTTTGGGAGGCTGAGGTGAGTGGATTGCCTGAGCCCGCGGGTTCGAGACCCGCCTGGGCAAGCGAGACCTCATCTCTACAATAAATCAAAAAATTAGCCAGGCGTGGTAGCGCGCACCTGTAGTTCCGGCTACTTGGAAGGTTGAGGCGGAAGGATCGCCGGAGCCCAGCAGGTCGAGGCTGCGGTTGCCGGGAGCGGCCACTGCACTCCAGTCTGGGCGACAGAGTGAGACTCCAACTCAAAAAAAATTAAAAAAATTAAAAAATAAAAAAAAGAAAGTAATGTTAAGGTCTAGCCCATGGAAGTGACTCTTTCCAGACCCTGCAGGAAGAAATTTAGACCAAAGAACAGAAGTCAGAGTTCAGTCCACAGTTTCCCTTATTTGAGGTCTGCATGCCAGTGGATGGCATATTCCATTTGATAGGGGTCCAGTTTTTTGAAAAACTTTTCAGAGACATATGTTAAGATATTATCTTTAGTTTCTATAAAGAACCAAAAACCTTATAGCTCTAACTTATTTGGCCATTGTTTTAAGCTATTATTGCCTTCTTATTTATCAGGTTGCACATTTACTTCTCAAGACCAGCTAGATGCCTGGAACTTTCCTCAAAGAAAACTCAAGATTTTTCTCCATGTTTGCTGGGGAGGGTGGCAGGCCACTAACAGGGTCCCTGCTCCATCTCACATTTAAGTGTCCTCTTATGAAGTGCATGTTCAGATGTCTTCCCACTTTTTAATTGGATTGACTGTTTATTTCTTATTAATTTCTGTGTGTATTCTGGATACCAGCCCTTCCTTGGTTCTATTCGTTGCAATGATCTTTTCTTTCTGTGTGGTCTGCCTCTTTACCTTCTCTGTGATATTTTCTAGTGAAAATAAGTTCCTGATGTGTCTACTTTATCACTTTTATTCGTGATTTTGGTCTCCTGTTTCAGAATCTCCTGTTTCAGAACTCTCTGCCCATCTCAAGTTCATGAAGATGCTCCTTGTGTTACTGTTTTACCCCTCACATTCAGAAATATTATCAGCTTGGAGTTGATGTTCCGATGTGCTGTGAAATGAGAATCAGGTTACGTTTTTCCATGTGGCTACCCCGTGGACCCAACACATTTTCCGTGGAAATAAATCCTCTCTCAAATACTCTGTGATATCATTTTTGTCAGATATGTCTTCCTTCATAAAATCACATACTATGGAATGTCAGTGTTGAAGTTTTGACAGTGATGTGGAAGTGTAACAGATGATGCATCCCAAAGTGAGGTGCCAAGCCAAAAAGCCCCACTTAGGAAGGAATGAGCAGATTTTTGGACACCTTGTGCTCATCAGGGATATAAAGAAGGAATCCGGTGTGGGGGAGGTGAAGGGATTGCATGAAGATACATTTTTGAAAAAGCCGTCAGAATGTTGGTGCTACCAGCCGGGCTCGGTGGCTCAGCCTGTAATCCCGTGCTTTGGGAGACTGAGATAAGTGGATTGCCTGAGCCCGTGGGTTCAAGACCCGCCTGGGCAACTTGGCGAGACCTCATCTCTACAATAATTCAAAAAATTAGCCGGGCGTGGTAGTGTGCACCTGTAGTTCCAGCTACTTGGAAGGCTAAGGCGGAAGGATCGCTGGAGCCCAGCAGGTCGAGGCTGCGGTGGCCGGGAGCGACAGAGTGAGACTCCAACTCAAAAAAAAAAAAAAAAGAATGTTGGTGCTACCTTCATCTGTCTCAGGTTGGGGAAGGTGTCTACCTCTCAACCCGGAGCCTTTAGGATCAGGATCAGCAGCATGTTAAAGATTAAGGTGCCTACTCTTGGTTGGAAGCATCTGGATATCTAGTAAGTGAGAAAAGGGGCCAGGAGGACGGATTCTTCAAAGTTGGCAGAGCAGAGTTTGTGAGTATGTTCCATGGACTTTAGACGGGCTATGATCAAGTGTGAGCTAGCAGGGGTGGTGTTGGGCCCTGTCACTGGGGCCTCTTAGAGGGGCAGAGGTGAACATCAAATTCCTAGAACATTAAAATTGCCAAAAGTATCCCTTAAGAGTAGCACACAACCATATGGGGCAGGAATACTGCAAGTAAGTGACCCCATGTAGGAATCTCCAAAGAAGCAATGGAAATGTGCAGGAGGGTAGGTAGGCCTTCACCAGCTTCCAGACCCCGGACATCAGGCAGTGTGTAAAGCAGTACCCACGGTTCAGACTGCCCCTTCTCCAACCTCCACACCACCTCCCTGGTGCACTTATCAGAAGATCATGCCAGACATAGACCCTTTACACCAAGAAAGCCCTTTAGAATTCCCTCAAGGTCAGAGGTCAGAGAGAAACAAAAGTAAGTTGCAGTTGCATTTTGGTTACATCCCCCAGTCCTTCTCATTCAATTCACTTTCCTTTTACCTGAGACGCTAACTCCTGACCCTCAGCGCCACCCTGGGTCCTGATCACTCAGGGACCTGTCACATTTGTGTGAGGGAGAGCCTCCTGCTAGGCTAGCCCAGAAGTGCCTTGTGGCCTGGGGCATAGCTGTGCTTTCTCGGCACAGCACGGTGTAGTGGGGACTCAAAAGAGAACAACACAGACACACAATAACCCTCTGCCAAGGAAGGGGGCGGGGCCTCTGAGGCCACCTCCAGGTGTGTGGCCTCCCAGCTACTCATTTTACACATGGAAAGAGCCACTTAAAGAATGCAATTGAGGCATCTTAATGACACAGACATCAAATGCATTCATTCTTCTTTATTTCTAGTTATCTCAAAAGTTCATTCTTCTCTGGTATTCTTTGAGCCTCAGTGCAAACCATGGAATCAGCTAGGCTAGCCCAGAGGTCGGAGAGAGACAAAAGTAAATTGCATTTTGGTTACATCCCCCAGTCCTTCTCATTCAATTCATTTTCCTTTTATGGAGACTTTAACTCCTGACCCTCAGCGCCACCCTGGGTCCTGATCACTCAGGACCTGTCACGTTTGTGTGAGGGGGAGCTTACAAACTTAAAACCAGTAGAGTTTTGCAAAATAGTTTTCTCTAAGAGATGTTAGGGAGGTAGAGCCCTTCTCATTCCTGGGTTTGTATTTTTCCACTTTTCAAAACTCTGTAGGTATTACAGATATCATCGTACAATTTAGAATTTAATCCTTCTGGAGAGTCAGGTGTCTTCAAGGTGATTTATAGCAAGTGAAGTTTGCAGAATTATGGAGAGTGGTGATAAGAAGTGAGGTTAGAGTAAAGAGAGAAAGGAATGAAGGAAAACAATTTTGAGCAGATGCATTAGGACTGGGTCGCGCTGTTTAAAGTTGAGGGTAGTATGATGATTAGACACAGCACTCCTACCAGGAGGCCTTGCACTTCTTGCCCTACAGAGCCGGCTCCTGGGAGATGGTCTGGTGCAGGGAGTGTAGACAAGTCAGGACCTCCCCCTGGTCTACACCCTGAAGGAGTCCCTGAGAACATATAGCCCACTTCACTTTCATTTTAAGTCAAAGCCCTTCTTCATTGCTCACACTTCTGCCTGATGAGCTATTGGAAGATCAAGCTTTTGTCAGTTCCAGAACTATCCAGTGAACGTTGAGTATAGAACTCTCAGACCATGCTAATCCAGACACTTTCCAAGTCACATAACACTCCCATGCTGTGTGTGACCTCTCTTGAACCATAAACAGAATGGAATACTCGGTCTCCCCAAACTGGCACAAACATACCACAACCCTGCTTTGCTGTGGTTCCTGGACAACCTCACTGCATGCAGGAGGGGGTGCTCTGCAGGCATCATTCCCTGGGATGGGCTGCTAATTCTTTTAGAACTTCCCTTGCTGCAGCCCAGAAGTCTTAGTATGTTGTGTTTTTATGCCCATTTGTCTCAAGATATTTTCTAATTTCCCTTTTGATATCTTCTTTGACCCAATGGTTGTTTAAGAGTGTGCTGTTTAATTTCTACATGTTGTGATTTTTTCTGTTTTTCTTCTGTTACTGATTTCTAGTTTTTTTTCCAGTGTGGTCAGTAAAAATATTCGAAATGATTTCAACCTTCTTAGATATGTTAGGGCTCATTTTGTAACTGGAGAATGTTCCACTTGGACTTGAGAAGGATTTGTGTTCCTCTGCTGTTCGATGGAATAGATCTACGTCTGTTAGGTCCTTTGGTCTATAGCACTGTTAGAGTCTGCTCTTAGCTTTTCGATTTTCTATTTATCCATTACTGAAAGTCTAATATTGACATCTTCTACTCTTATTGAATTTCTGTCTATTTCTTTCTTCACTGCCCATGAAAACAGTTCCTATAAATTTCTACAGTTTTACCTCCTGAAACAGCCAGGCATTCTGGATCCCCAAGCTACATCCTCAGGGGCAGAGGCCTTGCTCTCTTTCTTAGTGCCTAGATGTTGGCCTTGTCCTTGATGTCTCCCTCCAGTGCCCCTTCCCTGAATTCTTGCTCTTACCCCTCTGCACCCCCATGCAGTGCTTGGGGCCACTTGGCTCTCCAAGAACTTTTCTGGCATGTATCCCCATGGCAGTGCAGCTGGACAAAGTTCAAGTCCTGACAGCTCAGTGGCGGGTGCTAGTCTGAGGCACACATGCAGGTGTGGATCTTGGTTCATGTTTATTCAGCTGAATTGATTGTGGCCTGACTAGAAAAAAAAAAATTTTCCTGTGTTGAATAGCAAATGAATTTGAATGCTTTGATTCCTTGAATTTGATTAATGTCAATGCTTTTTTGAGAGAGAGAGAGAGAGAGAGATATGTGTGTGTGTGTATATATATATATATGGGAAAGAACAAGGATGAAAATAATGAGGATCTAGAATTCTATCCCTTGAAGACTTATGACTGATAACATTTTTATTCCTTGCTTGTATTACAAAATCAGCTCACACTTGTAGTAGCAAAGGACTTTCCATTTGTAGTCTTCTTTTCCCAGCTCTGTTCCATCTCCCAGTGTGAAGTTTGACCATCCATACCCTTTCCTGTACTTACATGAACATGACTGTTTATAGGGTTTTGTTTTGTGTTTTGTCTTTTCTGTACTTACACAAGCATGATTGTTTATAGAATTTTATTTTGTGTTGTTTTGCCTTGCAAGAGGACTTAGACCATATATTCCTCTGCAACTTGTTTTATTCAGTTAACAATAAATTATGGACATATTCCCAGATACACACACATACATATGTATGTGTATAATGTATGTGTGTGTGTGTGTATATATATATATATGTATATACACACACAAAAATATTTTTTCAGCAGCTTCACAGTAGTATTTCATGGGCAGCCAGCCTGCATGTAGAACCAGCATGCATAGATATGCCAAGCAAATGGAACCTGGTTTTTCTCTAACTGACGTGTCCTCCTGTGCCCTGTACTCTTGTCTCTCTCTTCCTGCCCTATTCTTCACCATCAGTGCCATCCCGTACTCTGTGGCTGTAGATGCTCTCTGGTAAATCCTGGTACCTTCAGGATCCCCTGCCTCCCTGTAGTGTCCTGGTCACAGAATCCATTAGACAACTGCAACACTCTTGGGAATGAAGGGCACTTTAATAATGATGCTGGAGCCACAGGTATATCTGTGCAGGAGCCAGGTGCCCCTGCCTGTGTGCAGGCTAGTATTCAGAGAGTGATGCTGGATTTGTCCATACCCATGAGTCTGCTGGCACCTTTGTAGGTGTCCTATCTGGCAGAGCTCCAGCCCTTTGTGATGATGGCTCCTCATGCCCCTGGGGATCATCAGTCCTCTCTGCTTCTCAGTCTGTCAGTCCTAGTTTTCCAGCTCTGAGTCTTAGGGGCTCATTCTATGGTCATAGCATCTCCATACCCCAACAGGCATAGTAGGGAGGTTCATGACCCTTCTGCAGGAGTACATGTGAGGTGTCTTGTGTCATATACTGAAAGTGTCACATAGTTACACTAATCAAAAATATATAGTATTGGTACCAAAAAGGGAAGAAATAAATAAAATTACAGAGTAGAGATTTTATAAACAGGTCAAAGTATAGATGTATTTTAACTTACCGGGGGGAAAAAACCAGCAGATTTAAGAAATATCTTGTCTTAATCAATGATGTTGGAAGAGAATAGAATTGGATGCCTACAATATGGCCTGCACATGAATAAATTCCAGATGGGTTTTAAATCTAAATGTAGAGCAAAAAGCCAAATTACACAAATGCTAAGAGAAAGTGTGGAACACTATCCATATCATCTCAACTGAGGGAAGTCTTCTTAAGTAAGGCAAGAATCCCAGAAAGATAGAGAAATCTAAGGGCAGACTTGGCTACATGATTACATTTGAGCGTATTGTAATTTGGTCTTTTCTATATGCAATTTTACATTCCTGAGATTCCATATATATGATTTTCTCTTGAATTCTTCACTTCCTGAATCCTTCACCGTGGCATACAAAATATCAAAAATGTCATTTCAGTGTCTATATGTTCCGGTTTATGCATGTGCTATCATTTATTTAGAACTTACCATTTTTAGATGAAAGTTACAATTCTTTGAAATTATATTTCAAAAGTAGAAAACACATTCCATTTTCTATACTTTTTTTTCCTTTGAGTTGGGGGTCACAGTCTGTTGCTCAAGCTGGAATGCAGTGGTACAATCACAGCTCATCACACCCTTGACCTGCTGGGCTCAGGCAACCCTTTCACCTCTACCTCCCAAGTAACTGGAACTACAGGTATGTGCCACCATGCCAGGCTAATATTTTGATTCATGATATCTTGAATAGAAATTTGACATGCAAGACACATGTCATACTGTGGGTGCCAGCTCTCAGGATGAAACGAGTGGGCACCAGATGATAAACTAGACCTTATGCCCATACATAGGTTTTCCGGTGAGAAAACAATATTTAATAAGTTGTTAGCATCATTTAGTATAAATTTGGGAAAAAATTCTTAGGTCCTTTCCCCATACCATGTATGTAAATTAATAGAAGATGGAGTAGACCAAGGTACCTCAGGGAATCTGAGTTGAGTGTGTAAAATCAACAATATATCTAAGGGACTTCTCCTTGATAGTACCCCCAAGAATTCTTATAAAATAAACACTTTTTATGAGTTTTAGAAGGAGGAATCAAAATTTGGTCCTGCAAATCATGGCAGTAATGTCAGTGTTACAAAATATTCTGGGACAGACATCCAGGAAAAAGAATGACACCATGTGGATAGTCACAACTCACAGTGGTGTTGGCTAGAAGTCAATGTAGGGTCTGACTCTATTTCCTTTCTGGATAGAGCTTTTGTAGGGGAACACCAGGGTTATTATCTGAATTTTCGCAGTACATTTTATTAAGGAGGTAGCTTAGTGTAATTGTAAAAAAAAATATGCATTTGGAATAAGAAGAATGGGGTTCAGATCTCTTAAGTGTCACTTTTCTGCTGTTATCCTTGGAGAAGTCACTTCACTTCTCAGTCCAGGCTTTCTATTTGTAAAGTAAAGGCATTGAATTTAAGTCATTTCTAAAGTCCTTATAAATTGTGACATTCTGCTCTTGTAAATTCCTTATGACAGTTCTGTGGGAAAGATGGAAAAAAAGGTAGTCAGTTTAATGAGATAGGATTCACCATTTTCAGTGACCCTAATTCAAGAACAAATTGATCTGCTAGTCCTTTAGTTAAGGCCTGGAAGGGTTTTCTAGTAGATTTCTTTGAGGCGGTGCCTTCCTTTCCTTCTAGCCATTTTATAAATTCTGTAAGACAAAGGTTGGCCAAATTTTTCTTTAAGGGTCAGATATAGTACGTATTACAGGCTTTCAGGCCCTATTGTCTCTGTTACAACTAGTTAACTCAGCCAATAGATGGTATATAAATGAATGCATGTGCTGTGTTCCAGTAAAACTTTATTTACAAAAACAAGTGGCTAGTGGACAAGGTTCACCTATACCTACTATTGGAAAGAGAGAATATTCATGACCCCCAGATAAAATTGTCATTTATTTGGTTAGGTTTTATTTAGTGCTCAGCCCTGGGCTTGCAATCATGCATGTGTTAGTTCCTGATTCCCAGGACTTCTCAGTGAGGAGACAGCAGGTGAATGAGACAGGGGCGCTCCTTAGGATGTGGCGATGCCCGGGTGTGGATCTTGTCCTGGGAGCATACAGAGTGGTGAGTGTCAGATTTCACCTGGAGGGCTAGGAAGACAGTCGGGGCCCAAAAGAGTCCAGAAGGCTTCTCCTAGGTAGGAGTTGTGGTGCACTGAATCTAACAAGATGAAACTCAGTACTGATGAAAACGGGATGGTGAATTTAGACTGAGAGATAAAAGCAAAGAAGCAAGAAAAACAGATGTTCAAGTGGGAAGCAAAACTGTCACTTAACTTCATGTGAGTTTCCACAGCTGTAGGAAATTAGAGTGGGATAAGTGTGTTCCAAGTCATCAGGGCATCGAGTGTCTCCATCCTGTGGGCCAACTCATGTCTAAAGGGTTATTTTCATTTCTTAGCTGGTGCAAGGAAGGTCTAGAGGGAAGTGTCCTCCTGACACAGACTGGCTGTGACTGAGAAGGAAAGCATGACTACTGGGTGTTCTGTTTATCCTCATTCTACTTTGTAAGCCAGGGATTATTATAGAGCAGTGCTTCTCAAACATCAGTGTGCATATGACTCTCTGGAGATATGATTAAGATGCAGGTCCTGGCTCAGTAGGTCTGGATGGGGCCCGAGAACTTTAATTTCTGACAAGCTCCAGGAGATTCTGGGTCTGAGGACCACACTTTGAATAGCAAGGATATGGATGAGGAAATGGAAATTGATCAAACTGCTGTGAGTGGCTGTAACTAAAATTCAAAATTTATATGACTTAAACAGATAGGTATATTTGAGAAATTGTGAGAAACAGGTAGGCACAGGACAGAATGTGGAAGCCTAATAAAGCTAGGCAGAGACTTGGTAAAATATAAAATAAGGGCCTAAAAATTTTCAATCACAACACTACCCCAACACAAGCAATACTTAAGGGAGAGTTGCACAGGATCTCTAGGAGTGGACAAAGTATGTTCTTTAATGAAACATTTAAATTTGAAATAATTGTAAGTTCTTATGCAGTTACAAGAAATAATAGAGGTCTGGTATGCTCTTTACCCAGTTTTCCCCAGTGGTAGCCTCTTGTGAAACCAAGACACCAATATTGACACAGTCAACATATAGAGCATTTCCATTACTGCAAGAATCCCCATGCTCCTCTTTTATGACTGCAGTCACTTACCCACCTCCATCTTTACCCCCGGGTAACTGTTAATCTGTCTCCATTTCCATAATTTTATATTCTAAGAATGTTATATACATGAAATAATATACAACCTTTGATATTGGATTTATTTCACTCAGCATAATTCTCTGGCTGTTTGTCCAGACTGTTGTGGCTATTGAGAGTTCATCCTTCTTACTTATTGAATAGTATTCTATGGTATGTATGTACCAGTTTGTTTAATCATTCTGGGTTATTTGTAGTTCTGAGCTATTATGAAGAAAGCTACTATGAACATTCCTGTGTACATGTTTGTGTAGCATAAGACTTCATTTCTCTGGGTTAAGTACCCAGGAGTTCAATTGCTGGGTTGCATGTTTAGTTTTATGAGAAACTGTCAAACTGCTTTCCAGAGTGGCTGTATCATATTACATTCCCACAAACAATGTATGTTTGATCCATTCCTCTGCATCCTTATCAGCATTTGGTTGTTAACATTTTTTATTTTTGTTCTGATAGGTGTGTAATAATATCTCATTGTATTTTAATTTGCATTTCTCTGATGGCTAAGGATGTTGAACATCTTTTTACGTGCTTATTTGCTACCTATTACCCTCTTTAGTGAAATGTCTCTCCATGTTGTTTTTACTGATTTTCTTTTTTTTAATTTTTATTTTGAAGATATGGGGTATAATTCAAGGTTAGGTATACAAATGGCCATTCCCTCTAGTTGGATTTTTTTTTTGCTGTTGACTTTTGAGAATTTTCATATATTCTAGATAATAGTCCTTTGTCAGATATGTGATTTGTAAGTATTTTCTTGTCAACCTTTTTATTCTAATTCATTGAACTAAAACTTTTTAATGTTGATGAAATCAAATTGATCAAATTTTACTTTTTGGTTTTATACTTTTTTGGTGTCAAGTTTAAGAACAACTCCTAACCATAAATTTCTAAGATTTTCTCATGTTATTTTCTTACAGTTTTCTATTCTTACATTTTTACATTTAAGTCAGTGATTCATTTTAAGGTAATTTTGTATGTGTACAATGTTTGACACTTAGGTCAAATTTTTATTTTATTTTATTTTGTGCTTATGTGTGTCCACTTGCTCTAGCACCATTTGTTGACAAGACTATCTTTTCTCCATTGAGTGGATTTTTCACTTATGTCAGAAATCAATTGGGCATGTTTGTATGTCTATTTCTGAGTCTCTATTCTGGTCCATCATCTGTGTATCTAATTCCTCCACCAATACTACAGAATCTTGATTACTGTAGCTATATGGTGAACCTTAATATTGGATAATTTGTTTTCACTTTATTCTTTTTTCTTCAAAATTGTTTTAACTATTCTAGTTCTTTTGCCTTTCTATATAAATATTATAATAGCTTTATCTATATTTTAAAGAAATTTTACTGAATTTTGACAGGAATTGAACTTGATCTATATATCAATTTGGGGGATAATGGTTTCTTTAATATATTGAGTCTAACAATACATGGACACATTACGTTTCTGTGTTTATTTAAATCTTTTATTTCTTTCATTACTGTTTTGTGGTGTTTAGCATACAAGTCCTGTACATATTTTATTAGATTTACAACTAAGCATTTTATTTTTTATTGAGTGATTATAAATGGTTTTATATTTTTAATGTTAATTTCTAATATATTACTAATGTTCATTAGTAATATAGAGAAATACAATTGATTTTTGTATGTTGATCTTGTGTCATGTGACTACTCACTTATTCTAAAAGTTTTTGTAGAGTCCTTGAGATTTTCTACATAGAATATCTTGTCATCTACAGATAGCAACAGTTTCGTTCCTTTTCTTCTAATCTTTATGCCATTTATTTTTTTCTCTTACCTTATCACACTGGCAAGAATATCCAGCCTTATGTTGAATAAGAGTGATGGGAACATTCTTGCCTTGTTCTTAATCATAGAGGAAAAACAATCTGTCTTTCACCATTAAATACAATATTAACTGTAGGGCTTTTGTAAATGCTCTTTATTAAGTTGATAGTTATCTTTTCATTTCTCTGAGAATTTTTAATATAAAGGATGTTGAATTTTGTCAATGTTTTTCTGCATCAATTGATATAATCATGTGATTTTCCTTTTTAATTTGTTAATATGGTGGATGATATTGACTGATTTTTTTAAAAAGATTGGACCAACTTTACATTTTTAAAATAAACTGCACTTAGTAATGGTGTATAATTATTGTTATATACTGCTGGATTTTATTGGTTAATATGTTGCTAAGGATTTTTGCATATATACACATGAGGGATATTGATTTTGTTTTGTTTTTAATATAGGCTTTGTCTGGTTTTTGTATAAGGATAATACTGTCTTCATAGAACTGTTGAAAAGTGTCTCCTTCTGTCTGTTTTCTGGAAGAGGCTCTGTAGAATTGATATTAATTCTATTTAAATGTTTGACTGAATTTGTGAAACCATCTAGACCTGGACATTTATTTGAGGGAGTTTTTTTAGTTTTGAATTATAATTTCCCATAGTTGTAGTACTATTCAAATGATTCATTTCACATTAATTGAATTGAGGTAGTCTGACTTTTTAAAGAATTGGTCCATCTCATCTAAGTTGTCAAAATATATATGTAGAATTGTGTATAGTATTACCTTATTATCCTTTTGTTGTTTGCAAGGTCTGTAGTGATATTCCTTTTTCGTTCCTGATATGGATCATCTGTGCCATCTTTCTTTTAACTTTTTATTTTAAATAATTTTAGACTTAGAAAAATTTGTAAAAAGCATACAGAGTTTCCATTTACCTTTCATCCAATTTTCCTAAATTTTAACACTTGACAGAATCATGTTACAACTATCAAAATCAGAGAATTAACAATGATAACAGTGTTAACTAACCTACCAACATCATTATTAAAGTTTCACTAGTTTTCACACTAGTGTCCTTTTTCTGCTCTAGAATTCCGTCCAGGTCTTGCACTGTATTTGGTTATCAGGTCTCCTTAGTCTCCTCTAATCTGTGACAGTTCCTCAGTCTCTTCCTTGTCTTCCATGACATTGATACTTTTGAAGAGTACTGATAAGTTATTTTGTAGAATGACCTTGAATTCAGGTTTTTCTGATGTTTTCTCATGACTAAATTGAGATTGTGTACTATGGGTAGCAGACCACAGATGCAACATGTTTGTCTCTATAGTAGTGTATATAATATTGCTATATCTTAATACTGATATGTTAACCTCAGTCACTTCACTAGCATAGTATCAGGTTTTTCTAGTAGAGTTACTATTTCTCTATTTGTCCTTAATAAATGTCTTTAAGGAGATACTTTGAGACTGTGATTCACATATATTCTTTCTCATCATACCCTTGAACAAGAAAAGTTTGAGGTCTTGGAGGAAACTCTTCAAGCCATCTTCTTATACGTACACTGCTTGAAGTCAGGTGACTCGGTGATACTGGCATCAAGAGACTAGACTAAAAAAGCATAAAAAGGCCATTCTCTGAAATAGCATTATTTTATGATTACCTGATTTGAGGAAAAAGATGAGGGGTGAGAGAAACAGAGAACAAGATAGAGAAGGAATGACTCACAGAAAGAGACATCTTAAAAACTCATTGCGATGAAGAGGGAGGAGTCAAGGAAAAATCAATTTTTTCAGTCTTGATTGACTTGAAAAACAGGCAAATAGATTTGGTTATAATAAATTAGAAAGGGGGAGGTTGGGAAGATGGCAGATGAGCCAGTCGGACTATGCGAGTCCCCGTGTGAGTGGGTGAGTGTATGGAAAATTTTGTGTTCATGCTGGTGAGTGAGTGGGCATGTGAGTGGCTGACTGAGTGAGGGCTAGGGAGCTAGAGGTGCAGTGGTTGGTGCCACAGCTGCTGGGCTTGGACCCTAGTGACTCCCAGGATGCAGCAGCCAAGTGCCATTTTCATTTTCTTTTCTTTTCTTTTCTTTTTTTTTTTTAAATCAACAAACCCGCCCTGGGAAGGAAATGCTAGGAAAGACTAAGTGGGGGCTCGTGAGCAAGTGGCCAGGCCCCTGGTGCAACAGCTGGTTTTGCAGCTTCTCTACTTCGTCCCTGGCTCTTCCTAGGTCACAGCAGCGGAGCGCCATTATTTTTTTTTTTTAATGGACAAATTTTTTTGCATGGCGAAAATACCGCCCCAAGGTCTCCACCGCTGGTGCAGAAGGAGAGAGACTGCTGGCTCCTGGCTTTGCCTCACCACTTCAGCTCCTGGCAGGGCACTGGCAGCAGGGGCTGCAGAGGGAGTCCAGAGGCAAAGTCCCATGAAAGAGGACAAGAAAGGTACCCCACCACCATCTTGAAGGCGGGGCAGAAAAGTGCTCCAACTCACTCACCACGGCATAACAGACCCGATCTCTGTGACTGGTGGATCAACTACTCAGGGATTGATCGTGACCCAGAGGGAATATCCTGAAAGCACAAACTTTGGAGGGGCCTGACAAGTGCTGAGTTCCAGGCGCCCCAGCCTCTGCCCTGATCCAGCCACAGGACAAAGGGCATGGCCAGAAAAGGATGAAGAACTCCAAAGGGATCAGTGGTGAGTCCAGGGCTGACCCAAACTCCCTCCTCCCTAGCAATACTCTGAATGTCAGACCCATACAGCTGGGCCACGACTGAGAGGGATAAACCCAGGCAGCGTCTGGATGACAGTCACAATAGGAGAACTCCATTCCAGGATAGGTCTGGCTGGGGCACCCTCCTGCCATGAGTACATACCTGGGGAAGAGGCAATCCCACACCTCCTCACTGGATAAGATCTCCCTGGCCATATGAGAGTGGGAGGGGAGGACTGCAGCCCTACCTACCTCCACTGCCCCTCCTTCTTCTCTGTTTCAGAGGAGGAACAATTACAGAGCTTGCTACAAGGGGACAGGTTTTTTGGGTTTTTTTAAATTTTTTGACTGTCAGCTCATCTTTTTAAAAATATTTTTCCTTTGTGCATGAATGTGTATGTGAGGGTTTGATCTGCTCCCCGTCCCCCGCCAAACATTTTTTCTTTTCTTTTTCTGTTTCTTTCTCCTTTTGTCATTTTCTTTTTAGGTGTGTTTGTGAATGATTGAGTGTTCATCTTTCAATTTTGTTGTTGTTGTTGGTATGTTTTTGCTCTTTTGTTCTTCTGGGTTTTTTTATTTTCATTTTTTGTAGTTTAAGGTGTGTGTCAATATATGTGTGAGGATTTGACTTGAATTCCTTTTTTTTTCTTCCGGTCTTTCTGTTTTTCTTCTCTATTCAGTTTATGCTATGTGTGTATGTGTTTAGTTTTCTTGGTTTT
>CAUYQG010077057.1:0-65478 GCA_963574415.1 Tarsius wallacei | reverse complement strand
CCCTCACTGATAAAGTTTAGCTTGGCTGGGTAGGTTATTCTCAGTTGAAATTGTTTGTCTTTTAGAACTTTGAAGGTATGGCTCCAAGCTCTCCTAGTCTGGAGGGTTTCTGTAGATAAATCTGCTGCTATTCTAATTGGTCTTCCTTGTTAAGTAGTGTGACCTTTTTCTCTTGCTGTCTTTAGGATTTTTTTCTTTTATACCTACTTTGTTAAGGTGAATTATTATGTGTCTGGGAGTTGGTCTTCTCATTTGCTGTCTTGCAGGGGTTCTCCAAATCTCTTGTGTTTGAATTTTTGCATCACTGATGAGATGAGGGAAGTTTTCTTGAATGATTTCATGAAATGCTTGTTCCAGTGTGGCCTCTGTTTCTCTCTCTGCCTCTGGAAGGCCAATTACTCTTAGGTTTTTTCTCTTGAAGTGATCATTCATCTCTTGAAGGTTTTGTTCTGTCTTTTAAAGCTTCTTTTCTATGTTTTTGACAGTTTGGGTTAGTTCTGTGTTTTGGTCTTCGAGCTCTGAGATTCTTTCTTCAGCTTGGCTAATTCTGCTTTCCATGCTCATTAGTTTGTTATTTATTTCCATAACAGTGTTCTTTACTGCTGTTATTTCTGTCATCAGCTCCTTCCTATTTTCTTCTTGTCTCCCCTCAATTTTTAAAATTCTCTCTATTATTGTCTTGATGTCTGAGTTTGTTGCATGTGACCAGTCATTCTGGGGGCTCTTCATTGTTTGTGTTCTGAAGTCTGTTTTCTCAGTGTCTGACCTCCCAGGGGTCTGTTTGAGACCTATATTCTTCTTTTGGTTTTTCTTCATTTGTGCAGTTTTTTCTTCCCTACTTTTTTCTTCCCTCCAAATCACTGTCTTCCTTAATTCTGTTATTCAGGGGTAGAGGGGTTGCTTTTACTTCTGTTTGTTCCATCTCCTATTCTTCTTTATGTATATCCTCTCACTTTGTTCAATTCTGGAGTTGCACTGTAGGTTGGGGGTGGTCCTTTTTGCAGCTTTGAGATTTACTTAAGGGGGGAGCTGTGATTCAAAATCTGTCTGCAGGCCCTGGTATCTGCTGACAGGTGAATGGATAATCTGAAACCACTTCCCACTGCCTTGAAATCTGTCCATGCAGCAGGGTTGTAGGTTTACTCCCTGAAATAAAATGAGGTTAACAGAGGGAAGAGAATGGAGCAGACAGTGGGGGAAAGAGGGAGGTAAAGAGAGAGAGGAGGAAGGGGGAAAACAGATGAGTGTACCAACAAATGGAGAGAGAGAGACAATAACTGAAACAGATAAAAACAATAGACCATGGCAACAAACTAACAAACTCCCATACAAAAAAAAAACTAAAACATACAATGATGCTAACATACAGGCTAACCAATCTCCTTATTGGTGTGCTATTCCTCTATACAAAGATATGGTTTACAGAGAGAAGAAAAGAAAAGAAGAAAGAAAGAAAAAAAGGAATAGAATCAAGTCAGTAAACTAATAGAACCAATCAAACACTCTGAGACTTTTCATTTAATTCCAATGCCCTTTCGGCTCTGATTTCTAGCTGCTTTTTTAGGCTGGTAAATTTGTTCACAGTTAGGTTCAGTTGCCCCTGGCCTGCTGTGAGGGGCAGTTCAGATCACCACTCAGTTCACCCTGCCCAGTTCACCACTCAGATCTGGCTTGTGTCTATTTATCAAGCTTCTTTTTTTCCCCTTTTGGTGTTGTTACCTTGAATCGCCAGCAGGTGGTGTTATCTCACTGCTCCAGATGGTCTTTATCTCAGCTGCTTGCCCCACAGGAGAGGAAGACCGAAAGAAGCCAGAAATGGGAGCTGCTGCCTCAAGGCACACGGGAGGAGGCCCACAGCCTGGTAGGACATCACAGTGGCAGTAGTGGCAGCAGCGATCTCAGCAGATCTTGCTTGCAGGGGCTTCAAGGTCTGAAGGCATGGATCGCCTCAGGCATGGGCAGTGTGATGTGCAATGGCTGCTGCGGCAGCGGCGGCAGCTGCATTGGCTGCCCGGACCACCGTGATGCTTCAGCGGTGTCAAAGGCCAAGCTCCGTGTGAAGAGCAGGTTGCCAACGATGGGATCTGTGGCCCCTGGGGAGAGAGCCAGAGTCTTTTTGTGTTCTCTTTTGCTGAGGTCTCATAGACCAAGCTGCCCCATCACCATCTTTCCAGAAGTTCCCTATATTATTAATCTACACTTATTATTTGAAATTATTCTGTAAAATTATTTTGTATTTATTTCTTTCATTTTTCCTCCCTTCCTCCCTTCTTTCTTTTCTTCTTTCTTTCTTTCCTTCCTTTATGTCTTCCTCCCTTTCTTTCTTCTGTTCTTTTTTCTTCTTTTCTTTATTTTTTGTTTTTCCTCTCTCTGACTTTCTTATTTGATTCCTTCACCTGTCAATTGAGGTCTACGGGGAAGGCCAAGTGGAAGCCATTAGAACTGCCACTACATAGGAATACTGTAAAACAAAAGAAATATAACATTCTTAGAGGGATTTGAGAAGCTAGTGCTACCATTAATGACTTGAAGGACCTAGGGGTTGAGTCCCATCACATCTATGCTCAACTTGCCTATTTAGACTATACAGATGACTGACAGATCTTGGGAAATGGCAGTGGATTACAATAAACTTAACCAGGTGGTTACTCAAATTTCAACTGCTTTACCAGATGTGGCTTCATTGCTTCAGTAAATTAACACATCTCCTGTATCTGGCAAGAAGCTATTGATCCAATAAATGCTTTTTGCTCCATAACTGTTCAAAAGATCCACAATCAGCAGCTTGCTTTCAGCTGGTAAGGCCAACCATACACCTTGTTGTATTACCTCAGGATATATCAACTCTCTTGGGCTAGGTCATGATTTAGGTCACAGGGATCTTGATTACCTTTTCCTTCCCAAAAAATATTACAGTAACTCATGACATTGATAACATTATGCTGATTGGACCTAGTGAGCAAGAATTAGCAATTTCTCTAGTCTTATCAGTAAGACATTCACATGACAAAGGGAGAAAAATAACTCAACAAAAATTCATGGGCCTTCACCTCAATAATTTCTAGGGTCATCCAGGTGCAGTAGCTCAACCTATAATCCCAGTACTTTGGGAGGCTGAGGCAACAAGATTGCCTGAGCCCAGGGGTTCGAGACTAACCTTGGTAACTTGGTGAGACCTCATCTCTACAATAAATTACAAAAACTAGCTGGGTTTGGTGGCATGCATCTATAGTTCCAGCTACTTGGAAGACTAAAGCAGAAGGATTGCCTAAACCCAGCAGGTTGAGGTTGCAGTGGCCATGAGCCTTGACAACACTCCAGCCTTGAAAACAAGAGTAAGACTCCAACTCAAGAAATAATAATTTCTAGGGTCTAGGAGTATGGAGAATGTCAAGATATTCCTGTAATCCTGCGCTTTGGGAGGCTGAAGTGAGTGGATTGCCTGAGCCCGCGGGTTCAAGACCTACCTGGGCAGGCGAGACCTCATCTCTACAATAAATCAAAAAATTAGCCAGGCGTGGTAGCACACACCTGTAGTTCCAGCTACTTGGAAGGCTGAGGCGGAAGGATCGCCGGAACCCAGCAGGTCGAGGCTGCGGTGGCTGGGAGCGGCCACTGCACTCCAGTTGGGGCGACAGAGTGAGACTCCAACTCAAAAAAAAAAAGGATATTCCTTCCAAGGCTGAGAATATGTTATTAATTTTGTATTCTTTTGAAACAAGAAAAGAGATACAATGCCTAGTGTACATCATGAAATTTGGGAGTCAATATACTTCTAATTTGGAAGTTGATAAAGGAAGAGAAGTCCAATCCTCCTGGTGAACAGAGCTTCCAAGAGTGCACCTAGTTGTCCCCTTTGCACAAAAGAAAAAACAGCCAAATTTGCAATTACGGACCCATTGATTGGTCCTATGTGAATGTTCCCCACACAGTGTTAGTAACGGAGTATTTTAATAATCAAGTGGATAAGATGACCTATTCTGTGGGTATCAGTCAGTCTTCTTCTCAGCCCTCTCAGTCATTGTAAAATGGGCTCATAAACAAAGTGGCCATAATAACATGAACTTCCATTACAAGGCCTGCCTGGCTATGGCCAAGGCTCAGTACCCAATCTGCCAGCAGTAGAAATTAACACTGAGTTCTCAATATGGCACCATTTCCTGGCATGTTCATTCAGCTATCTGGTGACTGGTTGATTCCACTGGATACTTTGAAGCATGAAAACGGTAGTGTATTGTTTACACAAAAAAAGACACTTAGTCTTAGATATGCATTGGCCCTCACTGCATGCAAGGCAAAGGGCAACTGGACAGATTAAATGCCTTACTGACAATTATGTTATCCTAAATAACATTGTTTCTGATCATGGAACTGACTTCAAAGTCAAAGATATGTGCCCATTCTCATGGAATTTGTAGTCTTACCATGTTTCCCACTATCATGAAGAGCTGGTTTGATACAAAAGTTAAGTGTGTTCTTGAAGACTTAGTTACAGAGCCAAGTAAGTGGCAATACCTACATGTTTGGGGCAACATTCTCCAAATGGCTATACGTTCTCTGAATCAGCATCCTATACATAGTACTGTTTCTCTTAAAGGCAGGATTGATGAGTCCAGAAATCACAGGATAGAAATGAAAGTAGCACGAGTGCCAGTACAAAATTGCTCTCTCCTCTCCTCACAACTTTATAATCTTCTGTTCTAAAGTCTTGGTTCCAGGGGGAGGAGTGATTCCATCAGGAGACACAACAATGGTTTCACTGAACTAAACATTACAACTGCCACTGGACACTATGGACTCTTCATGCCTCTGAGACAACAGGCAAAAAAGGGAGTGTTGTCTGAGGTGCTTGACTCAAACTACCCAGGAAAAATGGGACTAATACTCCACAATGTGGGTAAGAAAGAGTATGCCTGAAATACAGGAACCTCCTAGTGCATCTGTTATTATCATCATGCCCTGTGATTCAAGATCACTAAAACAATACCACAACCCATGTAGTCTACATGTAGGACTACAAATGATCCAGAAGTTTCATGAATGCCTGGTTACCTTGCCAATGAAAGACTCAAGACCAGATGAGGTTCTTGCTGAAGACAAGAATGGGTAGTAGAAGATAGCTATATATACCAGCTTCAATCCTGTGACCAGTTATTAAAAGGGCCAAAATTGTCATGAGTATTTACTTTTTATTTTGTTATGTAGGTATAATCTTTGTTTTATTTACTGCCATTCCTTTATCATGTAAGAAATACTGGCTGTATATCAGAATGTTAGTATCATTAATTTTGTATGATAGCATTTAAGTTACTGAATATCAGGAGAAGAATAAACAACTCAAGGACTTTACCTCCTTATCTGGGGAAGAAATCAGTGAGTTTTCAATTCAGGTAGGACAGTTGTATGATGTTATGCAGAATCTTGACCTTGCAACTGACTTTATTTAGAGACTAAGTTTATCTTAAAGAGATATATGTTGGTGCTAAGTTGATAAGGGGCAAATTTAAATGGTTAATTATATGTATCAACTAGACTGGGCTAAGGGCCCAGATATCTGGTATAATATTATTTCTGGGTGTGTCCCGGAAAGTTTTTCCCAAAGATGGGAGCATTTGAATCAGTGGATCTGAGAAGATCCACCTTCACCAACATGGGTGGGCAAGTCCAGAGTTAGAAAAAAATGACAGTTTTTAAAAATAATTAAATGCTTGGCCCTGGTTTGGTGGTTTACACTTCTAATCCCAGCAATTTGAAAGGCTGAGATGAGAAGATTGCTTGAAGCCAGGAATTCAAGAAAGCATGTCTATAAAAAGTAATCATAATGGAAAAATTAGCCAGTGTGGTGGTGCATGTCTATAGTCCCAGCTACTAAGGAGGCTGAGGCAGGAGGATCACTGGAGGCCAGGAATTGGTGGTCCTTGATTGGTGATCCACCACTGCATTCAAGCCTGGGTGACAGAGTAAAACCCTGTCTAAAAATAAATCAATCAATAAATTTTCAGAGTACTATACTCACACAATAGTAATATAATTTTTGCTGAAATATAGGTGGGGCCCCATGTATAGAAGAATGACATTATAGAAGAAAACCCAGAAAGCTCTCTCTCTCTCTCTCTCTTTCTCTGCTGTGTGAGGATGCAAACCGAAGTACCCAGTTGATGATACTTTTTTATAGCAGCCCAAACTAAGACAGAAGTGATCTTCCATCATTTGTGTTGTATTCTCTTGGACAGAAGTGAGTCACTAACCACTTACTGCTGCAAGCCTTTGTGAAAGCTGTTCACCACATAAGCTAAAAAGCACATGGATCTAATTCTAGATATACTGAGGAAGCATAAAAAGGTGTAATGCCAGAGATGATGATATCTAAATTTCATTGAATCTCAACCCCTTACTGGTACAGAATAAAAAATGAAGCCCAGAGGAGAAGCAAGTTTCCCAAGATGACACGATTGAACCCCAGGTTTGATTTATTTGTGTTCTATGCTGCCTTCCATTCCATCTTGTAAATTTTTCATCTCTGAATGTGTACATTATCTATATATGACACCACACCATGAGTTGTGTAGGTTTTATCTCAACATACCTAATGAGTTCCCTAGGAAGGAAATGCTGGGTAGGGGCCATACTGACTTTTCTAGGGTCACAGAAATGGTGAGGAAAAGGAGGTTCTGACCCATACCTGTGTCTTCAAACTTCTGGCAATGCCTGTAAACACATCTTCCACGGGGGTTGAAGGGGGTTCCGCTTTCATAATTGTGCACAATAAAGGAATTGACATGGAGGGAGGGTGAGCAATGAATAGCTTAATAGAGGCTTTGGGTAGATCTTCTGGAAGGAAGGGACCTAGGTGATGGAAACGTGACTGCATTTTCTTAGAGACAAACCCCAGCAGTAATTAGAACTCTGGTAACCATGCACCACATTCTAGAGACAGCCCTGTATTCAGTTCAGCTGGTGGGAGATGCTTAAGAACATATATCCTCTTGCTGTGGCTTGATTTTTTGAGACTTTTTTCCTCAAGAAGGTCTGAAGTGAGAGTCTTTTCTAATGAGACCCACATGGGCTCAGCCCTTACACCTGATGCCTCTGGGCATTTGGGAGAGGCACTCACAGGTAACACAGAAAGCCCAGGGCAATCACATCCAGGCCAGGCTTCTTGTGGATTCTGTCAGTGAAGCTCCACATCCTTCCCCATCAGTATGCTTTTGGGGAAAGCAAGAGATGAGATCACCCTTCCTGAATAGGACCAGGTTGTCAGGTATTGGAAGTCTCATGACTCTCTCAGGTTTATATCCTGCATTGTGATGACAGGACAAAAAGGTGAGTGTTGAGGACAAACGTTGTCTACTCAGATGTGAATCCCAAGACTTCAAGCAATCATCTCCTTTCCTCCCTGGATGGAGGTCTATTCAAATACTCAGATGTAAGCTGGGCTCGGTGGCTTAGCCTGTAATCCCACACTTTGGGAGGCTGAGGTGAGTGGATTGCCTGACCCCACAGGTTCAAGACCTGCCTGGGCAACTTGGTGAGACCTCATCTCTACAATAAATCAAAAGATCAGCCGGGCATGGTAGCATGCGCCTGTGGTTCCAGCTACTTGGAAGGCTGAGGCGGAAGGATCGCCGGAGCCCAGCAGGTCGAGGCTGTGGTGGCTGGGAGCATGCCACTGCACTCCAGTCTGGAGTGAGACTCCAACTCCCAGAGATCACCTCCCAGAGTTGCCCGAGAAGTCCTACAGGGGATGAAACCAATCCAGAGTGAGACTCCAACTCAAAAAAAAAAAAACAAAGAAACCCCACATATTCAGATGTGCCTGATCTGGAAAGCAACATTTCTTTCTCTCTTTTTTTAAAAATTTGGAGTCTCACCCTGTCACCCAGGCTGGAGTACAGTGGCACACTCACAGCCACCACACACTCATGGCCACTGCAGCCTCCACCTGCTAGGCTTAGTCGATCCTTCTACCTCAACCCTCCATGGGAAGCAAAATTTATAATGGAAATGTCTGTGGTAACAGTTAGACAGCCTACTGACACATTTGGCCCAGCTGCCAAGCACTCTCTTTGCAGAGTTTCCTGAGTCTGAATTGTTCATCTCTATGTACAAAAGACAGGCACATCACACTATCAACCATGGCCAGAGATGGGTTGGGGTGGGAACAGGCATAGAAGGATTTCCACAGACAAGGACCTGGTAAGGGCCTTCCCAGAACAAAGAGAGGTAACCTGGTGCAAACAATGTCTAAGTGTACATGCGTAACCCTGCTACAACCCTGTGCCATGAAATACCCAATCAAAATGTATTTTGCCATATAAGGGAGACAAGGGGACTAGAATGTGAAGAAAAGTTAGTGACAAGTATATAAGCCAACACCCCGCGGCATTCAGGGTTCAGCCTTTGGATGTGAATCCATTGAGCCAATGCCGGCATGAATAAACGCTGCTTCCTGGCAAAGAAACCTCAGTGTCCTGTCTCTCTGGAAAAGGGTCCTACCACATCTCTGGGGGCTCATTTAGGATACGGAGATGGTGATTTCACTTCCCTTGTCACGGGGGTGCAACCTTGAGGATGCCGGTACAGATGACCTCACCTGGCACCAGCAGACCAATTGATCTGTAGGAGACTAGCCCTCCTAGAGGGCCAGGGCAAGAACCCTAGGAGCACAAAGGAACCCAGTGAGGCCTAGGAGCCAGCCAAGGGAGTGCCGCCCATCAGACTGTTAAGAACCCTGATTTGATTTGGTAAGCCTGCCCATAAGAGGCAGAAGGGGAGCCTGATCACCTCCCAGAGTTGCCCGAGAAGTCCCACAGGGGATGAAACTACAACTCTAAGGCACTGGGTGGTGGGGTTGGAGATGTTGTGTGACTGCTAATGAATGAGACACTGCTTGGCAATGAAGCAAGAGCAGAGTCACAATCTGCAGTTCCATGGTGACTTCATACGGCTTAGGGCAGGAGTAGAGTCAGGTTTCATGAATTGAAACCTGGTCAGGGGCTTAAACCGTCCCGCCAATTGCTAAGAGGTGCCTGAAATATCTCCACAAGGAGAGCAGCCAGAGATGGACGAAGTGAGTTCTCATCCCCTCCCTTTCCCTTTCTCGTGTGTGATTGTCATCTTTTAGAGGGAGGGAATGGGTGGCGAACAGAGTAAGTTTACTTCTCTAGTGTGTATGATAAAGAATTTTAAAAAGGCATATTCAGGAGACTATGGTATTAAGTTGACTCCCAGAAAACCCTGGACATTCTGTGAAATAAATTGGCTTTCGTTCATGGTGGGTTGGCCTTCTGAGGGGTCACTAGACAAAGAACTAGTTGGCAAAGTGTTTAGATTCATTTTGGGGGGCCCAGGCCACCCTGACCAATTCCCTTACATTGTCTGTTTATAAGATATAGTCCTTCCGCTATCACCTTAGTTAAAAGTCTGTCTAGAAGAGAACTATAAAATCATGATGGCCTGAATGATGGCTGCCTCAAAATACTATTAGGAGACAAGAAACCCATTCTGTCTGAAGAGCCTGAGGAAATCCCTCCACCTTATGTTCCATTGTACCCCCCACTGCTACGTGCACTCCCCACACCTACCATAACCAGACCCTTCAGAGGCTGCCCACACCCCTGAAACCACCTCTCCCACAAAGTCATCCAAGATACCTCTGACCACAGCTACTCCAGATCTGCCAGTCCTAACTAGTATACTCCAGCCAGAAAGCACCATGAGGACTCTGCTGAGAGCCCCCCCGCCACCGCCGACAGGTGCCAAGAGGCCTTACAACTTCCACTGAGGAAACTAGAGGGCCCCTCTACTACAGTCAAGATGGCCAGATCCAAAGGGGACAGTGTACTTTTATATATCAGCCCTTTACCACCACTGATCTCCTGAACTGGAAAAACCATATACCCTTGTTCACTGAGAAACCTCAGGCTATGATTGATCTAATGCAATCCATCATCCAGACCCACAAGTGCACTTGGACTGATTGCCGCCAGCTCCTTCTGACTCTGTTCAACACTGAAGAATGCCACCGAATTACTCAGGCCACTTTAAAATGGCTACAGGAGCACACCCCTGCAAGTACAGTGAATGCTCAGGCCTATGCCCAGAGTCAGTTCCCCAAGAAAGATCCCCAGTGGGACCCTAATGATGACTGGGAATTTCAAATGCTTGAGCATTACCAAAAAGCTCTTTTAAGTGGTATGAAGGAAGGAGGAAAAAAGGCTATGAACATGAGCAAAACCTCAGAGGTGCTCCAGGGACCTGAAGAAAGCCCAAGTCAATTATACAAGAGGCTATGCGAAGCATTTCACTTTTACACCCCCTTTGACCCAGAAGCAGTCAAAAATCAGCAAATGGTTAGTGCAGTTTTTGTTAGTCAGGCTCAGGGAGACATCCGACATAAGTTACAGAAGTTAGAGGGCTTTGCTGGGATTAATGCTAGTCAACTATTAGAGATAGCAATAAAGGTATTTGTCAACTGAGACCAAGGGGCCTGACAAGAAGCAGACCAAAAGATGAAGAAGCAGGTAGATCTCCTTTCCACTGCCCTGGTGGAAGAGTCAGGATACCCCTGGAAAACGATCCTGTGAGGCCAGGGCCAAGGCCGAGGCCAGAGAAGGAGCTGACAACAAAAAGAACCACCTCACCCAGTAAAGAGATTGGGGTACAACCAATAAGGTCATTGGCAAAACAAATGTCCAGAGAATTATCATCCAACTCCCAGGGGAAGAGGGAGAGGCCAGGTGGTCTGAGCACGGTACCAGCCTGCACCCCAACAATATGAGACTCCTGAGAATGATTTTATTGGCCTAACTACTGTGGAAAATTATGAGAAAGACTAGGACAGACCAGGTTCCATTTTGTTAGGGCCCCAGGAGCCTATGGTCTGAATGATCATGAGAGGCCAGCCCCTTGACTTCATAATAGATACTGGGGAGAACATTCTTTGGTAACCCAACCTGTAGGACCCCTCTAGCAGAGACAAGCTACTAATATAGGGACCATGGGAGGCCAGGCTTGGTGCCCCTTCTTACAGTCCCGACGATGTAATCTAGGAGACCATGAAGTTATTCACAAATTCCTCTACCTCCCTGACTGTTCTGTGGCTTTAATGGGTCGGGACCTTTTGGGAAAGCTGCAAGCCCAGATAACTTTCAACTCTCACAGCCAAGCAACTCTGACCCTAGGGAAACCCGAAGCAAAAATTATGACACTCACAGCTCCCCAAGGAGAAGAGTGGCATCTCTATAGTCTCATAGAAATGCCACAACAAGGACCTGAGCTTCCTTTCAAGGTGCCTGGGGTGCGGGCTGAGGACAATCCTCCCGGATTAGCCTAAAACACACCCCAGTAGTAGTAGAACTAAAACCTGGGGCTGGGCCCACCTGTCAAAAACAATATTTTATCCCTCACAAGGCACAGATTGGAATCCAGAAACATCTGGAAATACTTCTAAAGTATGGAATCCTCTGACCCTGCCAATCATCCTGGAATATGCTTCCCCTGCCAGTCCAGAAGCTGGGAACAGATGACTACTGGCCAGTTCGGACCTATGAGCAGTAAACCAGGCCACTGTTACCTCACACCCAGCAATTCCCAACCCCTACACTCTCCTGAGTCTTATCCCCACAGAGGCTACCTTCTTTACATGTTTGTACCTCAAGGATGCATTCTTTTGTATCCACTTGGCCCCTCAGAGTCAACCAATTTTTGCTTTTCAATGGGAGAATCCCAAAAATGGTGGCAAAGGCCATGCACTTGGACTAGATTGCCTCAAGGATTCAAAAATTCCCCGACCATCCTCAGCATGGCATTAGACTCTGATTTAAAAGCCTTCCCAGTGAACCAACATAATTGCATGCTACTTCATTATGTGGATGATCTACTGTTAGCTGGGCAGACACTGGAGGACTGTATGAGGGAATATGACAGCTCATCACCCTCTTATGGGAGGCTGGCTACAAGGTTTCAAGGAAAAAGGCCCAAATCTGTCCAAAAAAACTGTCAGATATCTCAGTTTCCACCTATCCTAAGGACAGCATCAACTCAGCCCAGAAAGAAAAAAAGCCATCTGCTCGACTCTGGTTCTGACAACCCAACACCAGGTTTGAGAGTTCTTCAGAGCTGCAGGTTCTGTAGAATCTGGATACCTGACTTTTCTATCTTGGCAAAGCCCATTTATGAGGTCAAAAAAGGGGGAGAATGAAAACTTCTGTTATGGGAACAAACACAACAAAAGGCCTTTGAAGTGATTAAGTGGGCCTTCACTAGTGCACCCAACCTGGGACTCCCAGACATGCCTAAGCCCTTCTTCCTGTACGTGCATGAGCATACTGGTGTAGTGGTGGGAGTTCTAATCCAAAAGCTGAGATCATGGCATTATCTGGTAGTATACCTCTCCAAACAACTTGAATCTGTTGCCCAAGGCTGGCCACCCTGCCTACGAGTGCTCGCCACCACAACCCTCCTAGTGGCAGAAGCTGACAAATTGATTATGGGACAAGAATTAACAGTCTGAGTGCCACACTCGGTGCAGACCTTAATGGAGTATAAGGTACAATACTGGCTAACTAATACTCGGATGGTCAAATATCAGGGAATACTATGGGAAAACCTGTGCATTCACCTAGAAGTGCGAATCCTCAACCCTGCAACCCTGCTGACTGTTGGGCCAGGTCAGCCCTACCATGACTGCATCAAAGTCATGGATGAAGTATTTTCTAGCTGACTGGAATTAACAGACCAGCCCCTCAATGATTCTGACATTGAGTATTTCAAAACAGTAGCAGTTTTGAGAAAGAAGGAGAATTTTTTCGGGGTATTCCTTGGTGACCCTGAATTCCATCATTGAGTTTAAGTTTCCGCCAAAAGGAACCACAGCACAAAAAGCAGAACTCATCACACTAACCTGAACCCTCCAACTGGCAGCAGGGATACGTATCAAAATATATGCCAATTCCAAATATGCCTTCACCACCCTCCATGCACATGGGGCTTTATATAAATAGAAGGGCCTAATCAACTTGGGAGAAAAAGACATAAAATATGGTAAGGAAATTCTCAAGATCTTAGATGCTGTGTGGGCCCCTAAGAAGGTAGCAGGTACGCATTGTCAGGGACATCAAAGGGGAGACACCATGGTCACTTGAGGGAACTGAAAAGCAGATTGAGAGGTAAAGCCTGTGGCCTCCCAGGGGATGACAGAACCAACGGTTCTGGCCGCTGCACTGTTTCCTAGTCCATTGGCAGAATGGAACCCAAATTACTCACAACACAAACACACTTGGTTCAATACTGAAGATGGAAATTACCTCCTAGGCAGATGGTGGAAGTTTAAGAATTGCAATTCCCAAGACCTTGATTCCAATCTTTGTCAAGCAATTCCACCAGGAAACCCACATTGGCCAAACGGTTCTTGAGACCACATTGGGCCAACATTTCTACATTTCTCAACTTTCTAGGATAGCCCGTGTAAACAGTGTGAAAAGTGTACCTGAAATAGCCCACATCAGGGGCCTAAGATCTCCCCTGGATTGCAGAGTGTTGGAGGAGCCCCATTTGAAAACATAGTTGTGGACTTTACTGAGCTTCCCCTCGTCTGAGGCTACAAATATCTGTTAATCTTTGTGTGCACTTTATCAGGCTGGGTAGAGGTTTTCCCTACCCACACGAATAAGGTACATGAAGTAGCCCAACTTCTCCTAAAATAAATCATTCCTGATTGGGATCCCAATTACCGTAGGACTGGACAATGGGCTGGTGTTCATGGCTGAAATAATACAATTGGTAGCAAGGGGTTTAAGAATCACATGGAAATTTCACACTGCATACTGTCTCCAGAGCTCCAGTAAGATGGAATGAGTGAATTGAACTCTAAAATTCCAGCTAAGTAAGCTGTGCCAGGAGATCTACCTACATTGGGACCAGCTGTTGCTGATTGCTTTGCTAAGAATCATGTCCAGCCCCACTAGATAAACAGGGTTCTCCCCTTTTGAAATTCTTTATGGATGTCCTCCTCCCATTATCAGGGATATATGAGGGGATCTAAAGGAAGTAGGAAACCTTCCCTGAGACCGGAAATGCAGGCCCTTGGCTCACCACTAACTACTATACACCATTGGGTTAGGGAGTAGTTGCCTGTAAGCTTTACCACTTTAAACCAGGAGAAGCTGTACAGGTAAAAGAATGGAATGTCCAAATCCTAAAGCCCCTTTGGAGATGAGCATTCACTGCCATTTTATCCAATCCTACTGCAGTAAAGGTAGCCAAGGTGGCCTCCTGGATTCACCACAGCAGAGTGAAGCTGGCCTCTCAAGACAGGGAATATGCATCTTATTCATCAACACTGGGCAAGTTGACCATCTGGATGAAGCAAGTTGTGACCCTAGGACCCAAGAGGATTGCAGCCCTGCAGAAGCTGACTAATCTATGAATGGCAGAAGATTGGGGAATTGACCATCCAATAGGATACAGACAATTTTTTTTACTGTAATGTACTGTTACCCCTTGTCCTTATCTATTGCTGTAATCTTTGCCTCAGCCTTTGCCATAGGGTTAGCGAAAGCCACTCCGGCTGACTGGAAGTGTGGAGAAAGCGTTCCACTAGCACTTTTTCCTTTTGTGGGCAGGACGCTTTGTTGTTATTGATTGCTTCTAATCTGGGCCCCTTTCATTGACTTAAATCCCTTGTCCTTTGACCCATGTATTTGCATGACCCAGATGGGCCAGGGGTTACATGGACCCTGCTCTACCACACCCATTTCACATTCCAGGGGAAGGCCCAGGGAACTTGCCTACACAATGGGACCATATATTCCATTTGCAACCATAAATGTCATGATGTTTGTTTCAACCCCCAGTACTCTCCCACCAGGGAATGGCTAGAGGTCCGAAAAGACCTTCACAGGACCTTGATTAGCAAGACCCAGGTTACCAATTCCTTCCAGTCAATATTAATATCTTTTGATGTATGTGGAATTATAGGACATACATGGTCAATGCATAACAGATCATGTTCAAGTCTAACATAGGAACGGGAACGGGAATATGATTCCAATGATAAGTACATATGTGAACAAGTCCCGCCAAAATCTTCATGTTTCAGGGATCGCTCCCAGACATGCCCTTGGGGCTGTATTTCATGGGCAACCTGGAAAGGAAAAGATAAGATAGCACACATCCAAAAGTGTGTTGCCATATCTAGCTGTGAATTGGGAACTAGTAAACTCTTCAATTTCATTATCTTTGACCCAAAAAGCTCAAAATGGGAAAGTGGCCTCAAGCTTGGCGTATACATATATGGGCAGGGTGAAGATCCAGAAACCATATTACATATCAAAAAGGTCACAGTTTCACACCGAGCCTCATCTCATGAAGTCTTTCATTCCTTTAATGAAGAAATAGATAGTAGTCCTCCTCCCCTTTCCATCACCACCAAAAAACCTTTTCTTAGACCTTGCAGAGAATTTTGCCCAAACCTTAAAAGTCTCTTCCTGCACATTTCCCCTGAAAACTGGAACAAGACAAGACTGCCCACTCTCACCCCTCTTGTACATTGTGTTGGAAGTTCTAGCTAGGACAATTAGACAAGAGAAGGAAATCAGGGGGTATCCAAATAGGAAAAGAGAAAGTCAAGTTATCCCTCTTTGCTGATTATATGATTCCACATTTTGAAAATCCAAAAGAATCTGTCAAAAACCTGCTTGCACTGGTAAAGAACTTTGGCAAAGTCTCAGGGTACAAAATAAATGTGCAAAAAACGTTGCAATCTTATACACCAACAACAAGCAGGCAGAGAACCAAATAAAAAGCACAATTCCATTCACAATAGGCACACACAAAAAAAATACCTCAGCATCTTCCTAACTAGAGAAGTGAAAAACCTTTGCATGAGAACTATAAAACACTGCTCAAAGATACCTAAGAAGACACAAACAAATGGAAAAATATATTCCACACTCATGGATAGGAAGAATAAACATTGTTAAGATGTCTCTCCTACCAAAGGCAATCTACAGATTCAACACAACACCCATTAAATTACCAACATCACTCTTCTTGGACCTGGAAATGACAATACAGGAATTCATATGGAAATGTAAATAACAACAAATAGCAAAAATAATCTTTAGCAAAAGAAACAAAGCAGGAGATATCACACATCCAGACTTCAAACTTTACTATAAGGCTACAGTAATCAAAACAGCCTGGTTTGGTACAAAAACAGGCATATAGACCAATGAACAGGATAGAGATTCTGGAAGCAAAGCCTCAATTTCTCAACCAACCCATCTTCGAGTTGTCAACAACCATTGGGGAAAGGAGAACCTATTCAGTAAATGGTGCTGAGAAAATTGGCTCATTACATGCATGCAGAAGAACAAAACAGGACCCCTACCTATCACCATACACAAAAATTAACTCTAAATGAATCAAAGACCTCAACGTAAAACCTCAAACTGTAAGAATCTTAGAAAATGCAAGAGAGACCCTTATGTAAATTGGAATTGGCCACCAATTCCTGATCCAAACCCTAAGTGCCCATACCATAAGAAATAAGATAGACAAGAGGGACCTCATCAAACTGACGAGCCTCTGCAAAGCAAAAGAAACCATCAAGAGAGCAGGGAGACAGTCCACGGAATGGGAAAAAGTATTTGCCAACTATATATCTGACAAAGGCCTAACATCTAGGATCTACAAGGAACTCAAACACACCAAAAAGAAAAAACAACAACAAACAGTCCCATTAAAAAGTGAGCAAAAGACACATGAATAGACACTTCTCAAAACAATATATACGGGCAGCCAACAAACACATGCAAAAGTGCTCAGCCTCACTAATCATCAGAGAAATGCAAATCAAAACCACATTGAGATACCACCTAACCCCAGTAAGAGTGACCATTATTAATAAAACAAACAACAACAGGTTCTGGCAAGGAATGTTTCTACACTGCTGTTGGAAATGCAAACTAGTGCAACCTCTTTGGAAGACAGTGTGGTGATTTCTGAAAGAACTAGAAATTGACCTTCCATATGACCCAGCAATCCCCCTATTGGGAATATACCCAGAGGAACTGAAATCATTCTACAAAAAACATATCTGCACACGCATGTTTGTTGCAGCCCTATTCACAATAGCAAAAACATGGAACGAACGATGCTGCCCATTGAAACTGGACTGGATTTTTTTTAAATGTGGTATATATACTCAATGAAATATTATGCAACCATAAAGCAGGACAAACATATGGACTTTGCAGCAACTTGGATGGATTTGGAGTCGATCATACTCAATGATGTATCACAGAAACAAAGAACAGATTATCATATGTTCCCACTCATAAGCAAACCTTGAACAATTATTAAAATACTATAAGAAAGGGATTGACAGTAGTGGGAAATTGCCAGGGGAATGGGGGTGAGATTGGCAGTTGAGGGAAACTGCCAGGGAGGAAGGAGCACACCTCATCAACAAGGGTACTTGCATAATGAACATTTGTATACCTAACCCTGAATTGTACCCCACATCTTTAAAATTAAAAAAAGAGACAAAAAAGTGTCTTCATGCTATGTATGTGACGGAACAAACATGGGAGATCAGTTGTCTTAAGAAGCTAGAGAGAACCGAATCCCCTTGAACCCTACAATGAAACAGGGTATCCTAGCTTGCCACTGGGGTTTGGCTTCTTAAAACCTCAATTATAGGGAAAAACTGCCTTGCCTGATAGGGAAAGAAATTTGACACATCTGTTGGAAGCCTGACATGCTTGGGCCAAAAATCCTGTAATGCAACTGCCCAGAAAACCCAATGGTGGGAGTTTCCAAACCACTCTGAACCACACCCTCACCCTTTGTCTAGCTTCCCCCACCTCCAACAGGCCTGGGACAATGTCAATGCAGACATCACACGGCAGGACCCGAATGGATTGTACTGGTTATGTGGGAAGATAACTATACTGTACTTCCCCCAAACTGGTCAGGATCTTGTGTGTTAGGGTCTATCTGTCCATCCTTCTTCCTGTTCCCGCTTGCCAGAGGGAAACACTTGGGTGTTCAAGTATACAAGAACTGGAACACCCAAAGAAAATGGCACGCCTTGCAAATTGGCAACTGGAGAGATGATGAATGGCCCTCTGAGTGTTTCATCCAATACTATGGCCCAGGCACCTGGACAGAGGATGGGTCCTGGGGCTATTGAACCCCCATTTACATGCTAAATCTCATAATTTGAATTACAGGTGGTTGTTGAAATTATAACTAATGAAACTGCAAAGGCCCTTAACATATTAGCCAAACAGCAAACCAAGATTCACAATGCTATCTATCAAAACCACTTAGCTTTAGGTTACTTACTTACTTCTGAAGGAGGAGTTTGTGGAAAGTTTAAGCAACTGCTACTTGTAAATAGATGATGAAGGAAAGGTCATAGAAGAAATCACCAACTGAATGAGAAAAATCACGCATGTCCCAGTCTAGACCTGGAAAGGCTAGAACCCCAGGGAATTGTTTGGGGGATGGTTCTCAACCTTCAGGAGATTGAAAACACTCATAGGTGTTATACCTACAATATTTGGAATCTGTCTAATCCTGCCCTGTCTGGCTCCCCTGGTTATAAGGTCTATCTCCAGCCTCATTGAGGTCATGGTCAAAAGGAAAATGGCAGCACATATAATGATGTTATGGATATACCAGCCCCTAAACCAAAATGATGCTCTTTGACTCTAGAAGGGCCTGAGCATCATAGGGGGGAATATGGTAAGGGTCTTCCCAGAACAAAGAGGAGGTAACATGGCACAATCAATGTGTAAGTGCGCATGTGTAACTCTGTTACAACCCTGTGTCATGAAATACCCAATTGAAATGTATGTTGCCATATAAGGAAGACAAAGGGGCTAGAATTAGAATGTTAAGAAAAGTTAGTGAAAAGTATATAAGGCAATGCCCCATTGCTTTCGGGGCTCAGCCTTTGGATGTGAATCTGCTGAACCAGTGCCGGCACAAATAAACGCTGCTTCCTGGCAAAGAAGCCTCAACATCCTGTCTCTCTGAAAAAGGGTCCTACCACAGACCAACCCACTGGGCTCAAAACCCAGACCTGAAAATGGGGACTCTGTCCAAAGGCTTTCCCACATGAGTGACTCGTCCCTTCCCAAAGAAATCTTGCCTTCGCTAGTTCTCAGTGACAACTTGTTAGGTGGAAAGTCCCTGTTTACATGCTTGTAGGAATATCGGAGAAAACACAGAGTTGTTTTCATTTTACACTAGGCCATGAGTATATTTGCATGTTGCAATACTTATTTTAACTACCTGCCCAGGCATCTGCTGTAGCAGCAACTCCACCGCCAGAATTTCTCTAAGCCATCAGTATTTCTTAGGAGTTTTTGTTTTTTGTTTTTAGTTGGAATCTCATTCTGTCACTCAGGCTGAAGTACAGGGGCACACTCACAGCCACCACAGCCATGACTTGCTGGACTCAGCCAATCCTTCTGCTTCAACCTTCCAAGTAACTGGAACTACAGGCATATACTACCATGCCTGGCTAATTTTTTGATTTATTGAAGAGATGAGGTCTCACCAAGTTGCCCAGGCTAGTCTTGAACCCATGGGCTCGGGCAATTATCTCACCTTGGCCTCCCAAAGTGCTGGGATCACAGGCTTGAACCACAATGCCTGGCCTGGGAGTTTTTTATTAATACACAAAGGAGTGGAGGGTTTACACAAAGTGGGGGTTAAGTACTCTGAGTTTGTCTGCAATGTGTCATCTCAGGGAACTCTTTTTTTTTTTTACCTTTCAGGGCAGGTGCTGTGCCCTCACATGTCTTCATAATACTCCACATGAGAGGCCATTTCCCACAGCTGTGCAGTCTTTCAATGCTGGTGGAGTTTGACATGATAAAATTTATTTCCATGTGAGCCATCTTGCAAGGAGCATTCTGTGTGTCTTCTAACAGATTGTAACATTTTATAGGTCTGTCAAACACAGCATCACAGGCTGAAGGGCTTTAACAACAGAAATTTTGTTTCTCACAATTCTGGAGGCTAAAAATCCAACATCAAGCTGTGGGCTAAAGTGGTTCCTCTGAGGTCTTTCTCCTTGGTGTAGAGATGACTGCCCTCTATATCTGTAACAACAGGGTCTTCTTTAGTGCGTCTCTGTGTCCTTAACATCTCCTTATATAAGGACTTTAGTCATACTCCTGAATGAACCCACTGAATTATAGCTTTAAAGACCACATGTGGTCAGGGATGGTGGCTCAAGCCTGTAATATCAGCACTTTGGGAGGCCAAGGTGAGAGAATTGCCTGAGTCAATGGGTTTGAGGTCAGCCTGGGCAACTGGGCAAGACCTCATCACGACAATAAATCAAAAAATTAGCCTGGTGTGATAGTACCTGCCCGTAGTTCTGGCTACTTGAAGGCTGAGGTGAAAGGATCACCTGAGCCCAGCAGATTGATGCTGGGGTCGCCATGAGGATGCCACTGCACTCCAGACTGGGCAACAGAGTGAGACTCCAACCCCCGCCCCCCCCCCAAAAAAAATCATATGTCCAAATACGGTCATGTTGTGAGGTACTGGGTGTTAGAATGTGAACTTATAAACTTTGGAGAGGGGACACAATTCAGCCTATAAAATATACTGATCCTCTGCATAGACATAGATGGAAAAAATTACTTGGTGAAAAGATATGTATATATAAAATTTTTATAGCTACAGCCAGACTGCTTTCCAAAAGTGCTTGGGCAGTTACATTGCATCCAGCAGCCTCTGAATGTATCTGTTTCTCTGCATTCAGTCACCCCTAGATGCTAAAATTCTTTTAAGGTTTTGACAATCTTTTGTCTGTATGACAAATAATATCATGATGTTCCTTTTATTTCCAGTTTTCCAACTGATATGTTTGAATCTCCTCTCAGAGGTTTATCTATTTCTGCTTTTTCTTCCCTGAATTATCTATCTGCTCAGATTCTTGGCCCTGTGATAGACTTCCTCCCATCCTGGAGTCTCCCACCATTTCTCCTTTGCCATGCTCAGGATTGTCGTAGTTGTTTCTCAAGACTTCCCTTAATGTTAAAGAGAGAAAACCATTATGTTGTTTAAGTCAAGAGGATTCTCTCAGGAGTCTTTCCCTGTGCACTTTCTCCAAAATGAGAAGAGGGTGCTTCTGCAGGCCCTTACTCTCCATGTCAGGAGCAGACCAAGTCTCAGAGAGCTTAGAGGGAATTTCACACAGTCCTCTCTATAGAAGTTTATTAGTTCTGATCACAGTGCCTTTGAGCAGACATTTGACATCCCAAAGCCCATATTTTCTCATTTTTACACAGTAGATGTTGTTTGAGGACTCACTGGGATGATGCTGTTCATGGAGACTGTTAATATAGGTGGGAGTTGTTTCTTCATAGCTGTCAAAATACTATGAATATGCATTGAAGGTATTAGTGGTTCAATCAATCTCTACCCGCCCAACATCAAATTTTACACTGAAAGCCAAGAACTTTTCTTTTAGATTAGAAAATATAGTTTATTTAGAAAATAAATGAGAGAGAAAGATTCACCTCCCCAAGGTAGGAAAAGGAGCCAAAGCTTAAGAAAACATGGATGGTCTGGCCATAGCTCAAAAAGCACGTGACCATACCAAAGCTTAGCAAGGCAATGACCGCCTAGAACTTTTTTTAACCGGGTACACATGTCCTCAACATACACAAGTTTCTGAGTAGTTAGGGCTTCCTGGTCTGAGTTCTAGACCAAATACTCCAGTGGCTACTGGTGCTATTGTTATGGTCCAAGTGATGCTTGGCTGCTCCCCTTGATACCAATAAATCAAAGGAGCAGGGAATTGGTAGAAAGAAATTTATGTCTGAATTCAAATCCAGGGAGCAGAGCCAGACTTGAGGTCTTTCTAAAATGGTTCTGCTCACCCTCTAGGCTTTTACAGTTCACTTTTATAGTCCAGATTTGTTATACCTATACATTAGCCATGTGACCAGCAGAACATTTCAGCCACATTTATTGGTAGTGACATATTTTGGTCCAGACTTTCTGGTACCAGGTATCAGAGGTATCTCATAGCCATAGCTTTTATCAATATGGCCCGACAGAAGCATTAATCAGGCTTGCCATAGAGTAAAGGGTCCAAGGCATCATGCATTATGCAAGTTATACAAATCACAAATCGATGATTACATTGATACAAAAGTTATATAATTCACAAGGCTTATGATTATATTGATACTATATTATTCAAATGGATAACCACTCAGAAAAAGGGAGTAAAAGAAGATTTGCATTTTCAGTTGATTGGGCGGAGACCACAGGGAAGTCAAAGATCCCCTGAAGTTACTTACTGGGAGTGCATAGGAGATAAGGAGAAGTTCACCTTTTATTAGCTCTCAGGAATATTGTTCAGGAATGTCCAGGAGCGCTTGCATCCTTGCCATGCCCTTCTCTAAGGGCTGTGACAATATGGACAGACATTAGTGGGTCTCCATATCATTTCCCCACTGTCAGGTGAAGCCATGACATCTATCATCAGAGTAGCTATGTCATGTTATCTTAACTTAAATGTGCCTATGACTCTTTCCCTCCACTATTTTTCATGCTTTGTAGGTTTAGTTATGAGCACAGAAATTTTAATAATGCATTGGGTACAAAGTTTGATGACTAAATATATTAGCATTGCTATTATAAACACAGTTAAGGAGAACTTCCCTATGCCTGAAAGGAGGCCCTGTACCCCTTATGGGAGCCAAGAAAACATGTTGGAAAACCAATCAGAGACCTTTCCAGGCATCTTATTAGCATAAGCATCTGCATCACCTATAGCATTAATGCTGGTTTCATTTGGCTTAGCATTGCCAAAATGTTCCCCAATTCATCTGGGATGAAAGTGCAACACTCGGTAGGAATAATGCACATGTGCCTCCTTGAGATGTGGTAAGAATATCTAGAACCACTCGGTTTTGTAGCATTGAACTTAGCTAAGGCTTTGATGCGGAGGAACACACTTATACTGGGTAAGAAGAGATTAAGGGCATAATCATACCATTTAAAACAGATCTAGTCCATCAAGTGTGTGGATAGGGCAAGTTGGCTATGTTCGCTTTTTGCAGAGTGCTACATTTGTGTCCTTGTGCCCTTGGAAAGCCCAGAGTGTATCTACCAATCCATCCGGGGGAAGCCAAGGTCATAAATGAGTACCACAGAGCCACTGAGTCCCATTGGGAGCTCACCAGTATGTCCTTGGCCTCTGAGTCGAATCGGTGATAAACAAAATCACTGTCCTTAAAGACAATAAGGTCTACCATATTCAGGTGTGAGCCTTGTAATCCCATCTCATATCTGACTGGTATGAAAAGGTGAAATTGTGGCCTGGTTTATTTATAGTTTCTTTAATAGGCCATTGCTACAAACTAATCCTTATTAGGTTATCTCTATTAGCTGTTCAACTTCCCATTCTGAACTCTTGAATGTACAGATCTGTTTCCAGTCAGTCTCTTGGAGGGACAAGACCCATCAGGGAAGCCCAGAGGCTACTGAGACTAGAAGTTGCCCACAAGTCCAACAATTTGGACAAGAGAATGTACTAGCATAGGAATAGGCCCACTCTAAATACACATTTAGTAAGAATCATTTTGTTTGCTTAAATAGCAGCTTTAAGTCCTGAACGAGCTCTACTGTCCACTGAGGCTGTTGCTCTGGTCTGGGAACAGGATCTCTCTGTTCAGGCATATACTTTTTCACTCAGGAATGGTGTATCCAAGGCCTGATGTTGGCAGGCTTTTAATGCAGTAGATGAGTGATGAGTAGGATGCCATAGGCTCCCTTCCTCTTTTCTTGCAGCTATTGGTTGGGTCCTTCCTCTCTCTAATCTTTTAGCAGCACTTGCTCCCCTGGATAGAAAGGATGTCTGGGTTCTCTGTGGTCCAGGAAGTTCCTAAGGGTAGCGAGCTTATGAAGTGTGATTAAAATTTGTCCCAAATAGACAACGTATTTCCTTTTGAGCACCTATGTCTGTGGTCCCATTTCCCTCAGAGGTATAAGATAAAGGTCTATGATAAACAATTTCAAAGTTACTTAAATTAATCCCACTTCAGGGTCTGACTTGGATCCTGAGCAATGCAATACCAAATACCTTGTTCAGCTTACTTGTGTCTCCAAAAGATTCCTAGTGATTGTTATGCTAAACCATAAATTGAAAGATTGAATTGTCCTAATCTTACATCTGATGGAGTTTTCTTTGGATTTGCTAAGGGGTGGAGTAGCCTGCTGCTTGGCCTGCAGTAAAATGTAATTTTAAAAATGTCTGAACACCTCTAAAACCTACCTATGGGAAATTTATCTATGTCTAACCTGTGCTAGCAACCCTGCCTCAATTATTCCTCCCTTAGAAATTTTCGATCCCATAATCATATGGGGTGCTGAGGGGTGAAGGTCCATTTTCTGTAGCTTCTACAGAGCTGACATTGGGCATAGCCCTGCCTAGCCAGAGATGAAAATCTTTTCCTGTCTGACCTAAGGCAGATCTGTTTTAGCAGTGACATCATTTTCAGACACTGGCTGGAATCCTTACATGCCCATTTTGTGGGCATGAAATTGCTGGATTCTGGAAGAAAAAAGTTTAACCAGACAGTTAAAGAGAGATGGACCAAAATTTAGCAGGATTATGATCATTATAATAGGCTTAATAAAAGGAATAAATGAAGGAAACCCTTCCTTCTTCAGGAAGTAGAACAAGTGAAGCCAGGCATACATTTTGACAATTTTAGGTGGTGGTTGATCACCTTTTATACAAAAGCTACAAGGCCTGTGGTTACCAGCATAACTTAAATGATAAGCTTTATTTTCTGTGACTTTATTATAAGTACCAGCTTTTAGAGTTTTTAACGTATTTCTAGACTGTAGTGGCAAGCTGACAGTTTTTTTCAGGACTGCAATTTGAACCAGACATTGAATTTTATATAAAATTTGAATAGAAATCCAAAAACATTTGGAGACTTTCATGCAAAAAAAGACTTCATGATGTAATTTCAATGATAGAAAATGATAAAACTAAAAAAAAGAACAAGAGAATTTAAAGCAAGTGTGCTAATTTCTTTTGAAACATGATGTTTCAGTTTCCATTTCTGTTAAAGACAACTTATAGTGGGATTAGTTTGTTTAGACTTACTTAGTATGTCTTACTTGCACATAAAGTATAATGAGGTGGCTTGCCATATAGACCCTTTTTAAAATTAGCTTTGTTGGAACTTTTTCCTATAAGGAACCTCAGATTAACTTAAACTTTAATCTTATGAAATATTATATCATTTAGAGTCTTGGTGAAGTAACCAGTGTTACAAAAAAAACCAAACCCTTATTGAACTTATGCAAGCAACCATAAGTATTTGTGGGAGGAAAAAACTGAAAATTGCTCCAAAAAAAAAAAAAAGATTTTTCTTTTGACTGAAAAATATAACAAGAAATAATTGGTAATACTTTAAACACATAAGGAGTAACATTTTTGGTTTTTATTTTTTTTATTTTTATTTTTTTTTATTTTTTATTTTTTATTATGATATTGTGGAGTACAGTTAGGGGTTAGGCATACCAAAATGCTTCGTTCAGGCACCCTTGGTGATAAGAGATGTCTCCCCATCCCCAGACAGATATTTACCACCATTAATCCCATTGCCCTCACCTTCCCCCCCCCATAGTTTCCCACCACTGTCAGTCATTTTCTTGTGGTAATACGTTGGATGATCAAGGTCTACTATATGAGTGAGAACATGTGATACTTAGTTTTTGTTTCTGTGAGAGGTCACTCAGTATTATGGACTCTAGTTCCATCCAGGTTGCTGACTTTTTGGTTCTTTTAGGAATCACCACTCTGCTTTCCACACAGGTTGAACTAGCTTGCACTCCCACAACAGTGTAGAATCATTCCCTTTTCTCCGCACCTGCACCAGTGTGTTGTTTTTTGACTTATTAATGATAGCCACCTTTACTAGAGTTAGGTGGTATCTTATTGTAGTCTTGATTTGCATTTTTCTGCAGATTAGTGAAGCTAAGCATTTTTTTAATGTGTCTGTTGGCTGCTTGTATGCCATCCTTTGAGAAGTGTCTGTTCATGTCCTTTACCTATTTTTTAATGGTGTTGTTTGGTTTTTTTCCTTTCACTTCGTTTGAGTTCCTTGTAGATCCTGGATGTTAGGCCCTTGTCAGATGCATAATTTGCAAATACTTCCCCCCCCCCATTCTATGGGTTATCTCATTACCCTCTTGAAGATTTCTTTTGCTGAGAAAAAGCTTTTCATTTTGATGAGGTGTCACTTGTCTATCTTAGCTTTTATTCACTTTTAGGGACTTGTTTTAAAGAATTTGTTGCCTATTCGGATGTGCATAAGGGTGTTTTCTACATTTTTTTCTAGGATTCTTATAGTTTGAGGTTTTACATTTAGGTTTTTGAAACATTTTGAGTTAATTTTTATATGTGGTGATAGGTAGAGGTCCAGTTTCATTGTTCTGCATGTGACCAGTCAGTTTTCCCAGCACCATTTGCTAAATATGGTCTCCTTTCTCCAGTGATTGTTATTGGTGGCTTTGACAAAGATGAATTGGTTGGAAGACTGTATTTTTGCTTCCGGAATCTCTGTTCAGTTCCATTGGCCTATGTGTCTATTCTCGTACTAATGCCAGTCTGCTTTGGTTACTGTAGCCTTATAATAAAATTTAGAGTAGAAGTGTGATAACTCCCACTTTGTTCCTTTTACTGATAATTGTTTTGGCTATTCATGCTCTTTTCTGTTTCCTTATGAATTTCTGTATTGTCATTTCCAAGTCTGAGAAAAAGGATGTTGGTAATTTGATGGGTATTTAATTGAATCTGTAGATTTCCTTGGGTAGAATGGACATCTTGACTATATTGATTCTTCCAGTCTATGAGCATGGAAGGCTTTTCCATTTGTTTGTGTCATCCTTGATTTCTTTGAGCTGCATTTTGTAGTTCTCATTGTAAATGTCTTTCACTTCTCTGGTTAGATGGATGCCAAGATATTTCATTTTTGGTGACTATTCTGAATGGGATTGTGCTTTTTATTTGGTTTTCCACCTGCTTGTTGCTGGTGTATAGAAATGCAACTGTCTTTCACACATTGATTTGTAACCTGAGACTTTTTACTAAAGTTAATTATCTGTGCAAAGAGGCTTTTGACAGACTCCTTAGGGTTTTCAAGGTATAAAATCTCATATTGTCTGCAAAGAGAGATAGCTTAACTTTCTCTCTTCCTATTTGGATACCCCAATTTTCTTCTCTTGCTTGTACTATGGCTAGGACTAGGCAAGGACTTCTAGAACTATGCTGAATAGGAGGGGTGAGAGTGGGTGTCTTTGTCCTGTTTTCATTCTTAGGGGGAATGCTTCTAGCTTCTGCCCATTGAGCAAAATGTTGGCTATGAGTTTATCATAGATGTTCTTACTGCTTTGAGGAATGTTCCTTCTGTGCCTGGGTGCTTAAGGGTTTTTACCATGAAGCAGTGCTGGATTGTGTTGAATGCTTTTTCTGCATTTAATGACATAATCATGTGGTCCTCGGTTTTACATCTGTTAATGTGCTGAGTTATGTTTATGGTCTTGTGTATGTTGAACCAACCCTGCATTCCAGGAATGAAGCCCATCTGGTCATGGCAGATAATCCTTGACATGTGTTGTTTGATCCGACTTGCTAGAATCTTGTTGAGAATTTTTGCAGCTATGGTCATCAAGGAGATTGGCTTATAATTCCCTTTCCTTGTTGGGTCTTTGCTAGGTTTGGGTATCAGTATGATGTTAGCTTCCTAAAATTAGATTGGAAGAATTCCCTCTTTCTTGATTGCCTGGAATACTTTAAATAAGATTGGTATCGGCTCCTTTTATGTCTTGTAGAATTCAGCTGAGAAGCCATCTGGTCTGGAGATTTTTGTTGTTGTTGTTGTTTTTGTTTTTTGGGGGTTTTTTGGTAAGATTTCTTATGACTGACTCAATTTTCCTCTAGGTTTTCTGGTTTATTTGTACACAAGTGTTCATAGTAATCTCTGATAATCCTTTAAATTTCTTCAGAGTCAATTGTGACATCACCTTTTGTGTTTCTAATTGTTTTTATTTGGACTTTCTCTTTCCTTTTTTTAAGCCAATCTGGCCAGGGCCCTGTCATTCTTATTCATCCTTTCAAAGAACCAGCATTTTGTCTTATTGATCCTTTCTGTGATATTTTTGCCTTCCATATCCTGTGATTTTTATCTTGGTGATCTGGATTTTTCTGGTAAAGTTAGGATTTTGATGAGCTCGTGTTCTCAGCTCCTTTAGGTGTGATGTTAGACTGTTTACTTGTAATCATTCTGTTTTTTTGAAGTGTGCATGCATTGCTATAAATTTTCCTCTTAACATTGTTTTCATGGCATCCCACAGGTTCTAATAAGCCATGTCTTTGTTTTTATTTTTTTCCAGAAAATTTTTTTATTCCTATCTTGATTTCTGTATTGACCCTGAAATCATACAGCAGCATGTTGCTTAGTGTCCATGTCTTTTTGTGTTTTGGGGAGTACTTTTTGGTGACAATATTTATTTTTATTCCACTGTGATCTGAGAAGATCCACAGTATTATTTCAATCTTTTGGAATTTGTTCAAACTTGATTTATATTTGAGAGTGTGATCAATCTTGGAATATGTCCCATGTGGTGATCAGTAGGCTGTATACTCTGTAGTTTTTGGGTGAAGTGTTCTGCAGATGTCTATTAAATCCATTTGAACAGTGTCAAGTTAAGGTTCTGGATCTTCCTGTTGGTTTTTCACCTCAGTGATCTATCTATCTAAAGCTGCAAATGGGGTATTCAGGTCTCCAACTATGATTTTCTGAGAGTCAATGTCCTCTCTTAGTTTGCTTAGTAGTTATTTTATAAAACCTGGTGCTCCTGTGTTGGCTACATCTATGTTTAAGGTGGATATTTGTTGCTGTTGAATTGAGTCTTTTATCATTATGTAGTGTCCTTTTAAAATTTGATGGTTTGAAGACTGAATTGTCTGATATTAGAATAATTACACCTGTTCTCTTCTGTTTTCCATTGCCTGAAAGACTATATTCCAGCCCCAGCTTTGAACCTGTGAGTGTCCTTTGCAGTGAGATGAGTTTCCTGGAGTCAGCAGACTGTTGGATATTGCTTCTTCATCTAGTTTGTCACTCTATATCTCTTCTTGGCACATTTAGTCCATTCATGTTCAAATTGGTTATTGAAATGTGAGAGTTAATCCCTATCATAGGACTCTTAGAGGGTTGCTTTGCATCTTTTTTACTTTTGTATTTATATGTGTGTATATTTTCATTTTTGTGAGTGCCCTGTATGCTCCGTTCACTCTGCGATTGCCTGTTCTTTTGTGATGGGTATGGCTGGGTTTTTTTTTCTTTTCTGTGTTCAACATCTTCTTAAGCATCTCCTGCTTGATCTGGAGGTGGCATATTCTTGTAAGGATTGAATGTCTGGGAAGGATTTTAATTTTTCATCATTGATGAAGCTTAGCTTGGTGGGGAGAAAATTATTGACTGAAATTGCTTATCTTTAACAACATTAAAGATTGGACTCCAGTCCCTTCTGGCTTGTATTGTTTCTACAGATAAGTCTGGAGTGATTCTGATCTTCCCTGGTAGGTAGTCTGACCTTTCTCTCTTGCTTTAGGATTTTTTTTTTTCATGCTTCCTTTGTGGAGATTTATTACTATGTGTCTTGAGGGTGGTATTCTCATGTGATACCTTGCAGGGGTTCTCTGAATCTCTTGTGCTTGTATGGTCTCCTCTCTAGCAAGTTGTGGGAAGTTTTTCTGGATGAGCTCATGGAATGTTTGTTTTGCAGTGTTCTCAGTTTCCCTTTCTGCTTCAGGAATACGAATCAGGCATAGATTAGGCTTCTTGACATAGTTTCACATGTCTTGGAGGATTTGCTCCTTCTTATTGAGCTTTGTTTACATGTTTTTGGAAGATTGAGTTAATTTCCTATGTTGGTCTTCAAGCTCTGAGATTCTTCCTCTGCTTGGTTTATCCTGCTCCCTATACTTTGTTTTTGATTTCCACAGTAGAGTTCTTTATTTCTGTTATTTCAGAATAGGTTTTTCTGAAATTGGCCAACTCTGCTTTTACTTCCTGTATGACTTCAGTGAGTTTTTCTTCTAGTTTCTCTTGGTTCTGTCTGTTCATTTTAGCCATCCAATCTCTAATTTCTGTGACTGTCATCTGGGGCAGGTTGTTTGGGAGGATTTCTACTGTTTGTGTTCTGATAGCTGTTTTTTCAGGTGTTGTCTCTTTAGTACACTGAAGGTTGTCTATATTTTTTCATTAGTTTTTCCTCATTGTGACAGGCCTCTCTTCCTTCTCTATAATTCCTTTTGGTTTTGTTGCTCTGAAGGTAGTCACTGACCCTCTGTTTTGGAGCCCTTTCTGTGGCTCAATATAGGTCACTCAGTGAAAGAGGGAGGGACATTCATTTTTGCTCTTGCTCTACTCTGTGGCAGGTTTTTCAACCTTAGCAATCCCTGCTGCTAGCACTCTGTGGAAAGTGGATAGGGGGATGGACTCCCTTTCTGCTGACTGCAGTTTGAGGCTTAGAAGCCTATCCACCAAGAAAGACTTTGGATGTCTTTTGTGTTGCTTCCTCCCTGTTCAAGTCCAAACTCTGCTCTTGAAAGAGCAATTTCTCTGCCATTAGGGAGGAGGGAGGGGATCCTCTTTGTAGTCATGCAGGGCTTGGAGGTGATTCTTCCCTATCTGGCTAAGAAGATGGGCTGGGTGTCAGCAAGGTTTGCTCTGCAGGCATGCTTTCCATTGGTGGAAGCTGTGCTCACAGCTGTTGACTCAGAGTGATTACTTTTTAATTCTGTTTGGGGTCTAGTTCTCTGCCACTGTATCCTGACCAGGACTCCTCCCATGTGGGACTGACTACTCACATACAGCTGGGAGGAGTGAATGGACCCAAAGCATCTTAGGTACACTCACCATTCACCCACTCTCATCCACCAGGCAAGGCTTCCGTTCCTGTGTGAGCCTGATGCACAGTGAGGATTGGGGCACCTGATTCTCACATCTGCCATTGTTTTTCAGTCTCTATTTGTTCAAAGAGACCTTTGTTGGGTGCAGAGGGTGCTTCACCCATTCAATAGTGTTCAGAGTGTCTCCATCCATTGGTGACTTGGTCCCTACTCTCTGCATTGCTTTGTGAGAGTGATGCCAATCTGCTACTTTACACTGGCTGTCTTGGGCTTACCTTCTTTTTTCCCTTTACAAATAAATATATGTATTTATTTTCTTTTTTAATGCTTAATCATGTTATCTACTATTTCTGGCCCATGGAGTCCCAAGATGCTCCCTATGGCTCTTGCTGCCATAGTTTCTCACATGACAGAGGCTGCCACAGACCTTGAGGGGCATCTCAGCTGCAGAGTCTGGAGCCTGAGCTGGAATATTTTATTGAACTAAAGAAAAACTGTTAAAGAATGACAACAGTCTATATCTGCTTATTTAGTGGAATAAGAGTTTCAAGGTCTATTTCTTCATAATTTCTGTCTGATTTATGATGCTTCCTGTCTTGGTGGATTATATTCTTATGAGTTGACATTTAGGAGTATTTTTTTATATGGCTAGAAGGTAAGTCCAAGATATAGTATTATTCAGATCTTGCACGAACATCTCTTAAACTTGTTCTGTTGCTTTTTATAGACAAAGCCAGTCAATTGAACTAAATTCAGTGAGGGACATGATTCTTATTTCTGAAACACTTAAAGAGAGTTGTGAGACGAGACATAGCTATATATAGAAAACTGTCTAGAAATATAGGGAGAGAGAGTAGATTTTTTTCCTTTTTCCAAATGAATTGTACTGACAAAAAATGTACTTGTTCGGAAGGAAGAAGAGCTAACATAATGCTGAGTCATTCAGGAAAGTCAGTGGGTGCGAAATTTGCAGTGGTTCTAGTGGAGCCTGCTTTTGAAGGCAGAGAAGGAAATGAAAGGGTCAATTAAGTGGGGAGAAGCCTGAGCAAAAGAGCAGAGGTAGAGTATCCAGATGGGCTCCATAAATGGAAACAATACAGAAACCAGGTTGGCTTGCGGCCCGTGATATGTGCATGTTGTGAATTGTTTACAACAAAGACATGGGTTAGAGCAGGCAGTGATCACCTTTCTCACATCATGCTAAGGAGTCAGCATTTTATCCAATGTCCAGGGTACTACCTATTGCTGAGGTATTTCAAGATTTTGCTGGTCAGTAACAACAGAATGTTTAAAAACTTTTACCTCTAAGTGTTGAATGTTGGCCCCTATTTCAAATATTTCTCCACAGGCAAATGGAACATTTGAATCTTTATACTTTTTGTCACTGTTTATTCCAAGTGCTTTTTAATTTATTTAACATTTCATGTCATTTATTTTTAAATAGCACTAGCTTATATTGTCTAATTAAATCTGTTGGCAGAGATGGAAAAGTGTCTGAATGTTTTTGTGACATGAAAATTTATTTGAAGACTAAAGTGGAAATCTCAGTGGGAAAGTACATTGGATATTATTGATTTTATTTTCTATTTTTATCGTCTGTTGCAACTGAGTATTCATTAATGAGTGAGTCATTTAAAGAAAAACTCTGATTGTAAATTATTCTATGGAAGAGCCATTGTTAGTTCTGGCAGAGCTGAAAGGACTCCAAAGTAGTGTCCTTTGTGCATTGAGACCTATAAATACAATTAGCCAGCTCCTCATCTCATTCTGCCCTTCAGTCATCCCCATGAGGGTGTTTACTTTAAGGAAAGGGATATTGTACATTACTGTAAATATCTGAATGGAGCCAAATTGTTGGGGCATGGAATGTTAGAAAGTAGCTGATGAACATCAAATAATATATAGCATTGGGTAATCAAAGGGCTTGATTCTTAAATTTAATTGGAAATTTTCTATCCTTGCCACATGCATAGCAATCAAGGCATCCACAGTTGCATGGGCAACACTTAAAGGAAGTGCATAAGGGCTATAAATCTGGTAGATATTAGGCATATTCAGCCTGCCCAGGTTTTGCTGGTATTTGACACCAAGGTAAGCATCTTTTATCTACATGGATCTAAAGTATTTGACACTGGCTCCCTGTGCAATAGTTATTTTAGAATTAAGACTATTCATGTATTTTCTTTGGATGCCAGGAGAAGCTAAAAACAGTGGCTCACTTGTACACTTGGAAAGACTATAAACCTGAAATTCACATTCTTCCTATTCCGCTTCTCTTGCTGGCCTCACTTCTCTCTTCCTCTCTACCACACTCCATCTCGCCTCCTTTTATTGCCTTATTTTCTCCATTCATCTCGATCCCACCCCCATTATAAGCTCTGCCTGAGAGAAGAGAGGAAGTGAGCCCAAATCATTTTTGTCAATTCTGGGTGAATTGTTAGACTTTTTATATAGAGCTGCTGAAAGGGAAGGTTGCAACTTGTTCTCTACCTATAGAAACCCTCACATCAAACAATTTTCACAAGCTTCAGATGGCCACCTGATGATCTTTTGTCTCCTGATTCAATCTAAGACCATGGAAATCAAGAGTCCACATATTGTCAGGATCTGAAGAAGGGGCTTTTTAGATCTTTACTATCGTCCATAAAATACTTAGCTCTCTAAGTGCCTACACTACATTTGGATGCAGTCAGTATGACTATAAACTCCTCGAGTTTCACTGAGCTGTATTTCCAGCATTTTCACATCTTCTGCCAGTCCTTAGGAGGAGGTATTTTATAGCCTCCAGGTCAGCATGCATATTCCAGCAGTCTCTGGTTTCCAAATTGGCACAAGGGGAGTGAGAAAGTATTCAGTAACGACCTGCAAAACCTCTCCTAGCTATGTTTCTCCTTAACACAGTGGTCCCACATGTTTTAAACCTAGATTTCAAAGTGCTGATAAAGGTGGCCTGAGATCCATAGATGGTTCTTCAAACATGAGATCGCCATTCTTAGAACTCTGAACCTCTTATTGCCATGTCCCCATGTCACTTCTTACAGCACTTCTGCAGACAGCATGCACAGAGGAAGTTTTGAGAGTATACTTTTCAAAGTGCTTCAGTGTGGGCAATCTCAGCTCCTGCCCTAACCTCCAGAAGCCCCAGGACACAAGCACAGGCCCTGTGGGGATAATTCTGGCTGTTTTATGCCCATATCCTACACAGTCTCCTTTTCAGAAATCCCTTTAATAAAGTGAGTGTACTTGAAACCAAATGTACATGAGTATTTTCTTCCTTCTCAGTTTAATTTTTAATACCCTTTTTGGAAACCAGTATGTATGCTTCATTATAAGTTTGCTAACATAAAAAGGCCAGGTTTGAATCCTGTTGTTATGACTGACTGCTCTATCAGGAAGGTTCAAGGATTCTGTATTTGTATTTCCCTTTTCTTAAAAAAAAAAAAAAAAAAGAATAAGAAAAGCAGGCTCTGTGCTACGTGCTTTATTTATATCATCTAATGTATTTAAGCTCCTAATAACTCTATGAATACAACACTTTATTTTTCACATCACGAACGAGGAAAGAAAGCTCAAGAAAGTTTAAGTGAGATGTTCAAGGTCACATAACTTACCTTGGGTGGAGCAGATTCGAATCCTACAGTTCTGATACACAAATGATTAAATAAAAAAAAAGCCATTCCCTTTCTACTATACCATGCAGTCTCTCTAATAGATAATTTGCTTTTTTGCTCCTATGTCTTAATCTCTGAATTGGATACTTTCTTTTTTTCTTTCTTAAAAAAAGGGGGGCATCTCTACTTCCTTGGTCTTCTACAAGCATGAAAATCATTTAATGTCAGAGATGGGGGATTGTCAGAACGGTCAGAGGAGTTCACGTGGTCTCAGAACTTTGTGTTTTTACCCGAGGACCCAGCAGGGTAACCCAGGGAATAGGCCTTCCTGAAAGCAAAAAGCACTTTTGAGAAGTGTTTCCCTGCCTATAAATAAAAGGTGATTTGAAAATTCAGGAGCACAGAAGCGGTCTATCACAACTAAACCATAAACGCTGAAAATCAGGAAAGGGTTCGGCGGAAGCTGACAAAAGTCCCCAGGGCACCCCATCACACATCAGCTGCTCTCCACCAGCACCCTGCCTTTTCTCTCTCTGCCTCTCTGCGTCCTTCAGTAAGGATTTTCTCATACTATTTTCCAAAAGACAGTGAGGTACTCCTGTTATCCCCATTTAATAGATGAGGAGACTTGGGTTCAGCGAGATAGCTAATTTGCCTATAGTCTTGTTGTTATCAAGTAGTGAAACCCATTGGGAATGGGGATGAACTGTGAGACCTGGACATGGGACTTTCAGTGCTGAACCTGGTACAGTCCCAGCACACTGGGACCGTCGGCCGTCCCGTCGGTCATCCTAGAATGGAAACTGGTTGTACCTAACTCCAACCTCTATGCTTAACCTCCTGGGGGCACTGGTCCATAAGATTTCCCTTTTAACTTGAAGTCAGTGATAACATCGATAGCATTCAATGTATGCAAAATAAGGACAAGTATCTGCCAGTTATAGAAAGGTTCTTAGGTGGTGGATCTGTAACTGCTTCCTCCACCCCTCTTAAACCCTTCTCCTTTCTTCTGTGCCTAGCAAGTGGCTTAAACCTCTCACTCACTGGGGCTTCTTCAAGTGTTGGAATTTACTGGGAGTTCTAGGGTGTCCTGAATGAAGAAAAGCCAGGCTGCATAGGAATCATTTCTGTTATATTTCTGGTAAATTGCTTAAGAAATTTTAGAAGAAAATAACTCAAATCCATAAACCTATAGTAATATGCTGTGATTTCATTTTCCATGCTAACTGTAAGTTTTATTCTATACCTAATTTTATACTCACAGTTTCACATGCCTTTTTAAAAAAAAAATTTTTTTTTAATTTTAAATATGTGAGGTACAATTCAGGGTTAGGTATACAAATGCTCATTACGCAGATACCCTTGTTGATGATGTGTGCCCTCTCTCCCCTGGCAGTTTCCCACTACTGCCAATCCCTTTCTTATAGTACTATGATAGTTGTCCAAGGTCTGCTTATGAGTGAGAACATGTGATATTTGGTTCTTTGTTTCTGTGATAGATCACTCAGTATTACAGCCTCTAAGCCCATCCAAGTTGCTGCAAAGTTCATAATTTTGTCTTTTTTTATGGCTATATAATATTCTATCATGTATATGTACCACATTTTAAAAATCCAGTCCTCTTTCAATGGGTCACATGCCTTTTCTTAAAGAGAGACCCCAAAGTTGTATAAGCTTCAGGTCTAACAGGCCTGGATTTGCTTCTGCCAGGCCCTTTGTGGCTTAACCCAATTCTCTCCCTGCCCTGGACAGGGCCTCAAATTATCTTTAGCCATGCTACACAATCTCAATAAAACCTTTTGAGAAAACTTCAATACCTGTATGTTTATTTACTTATTAGCTACATGCACAAGTTACATACATACAACAATTTGAAATTTTTAAGTTGACGTTAACAATAAATAAGAGAAATTTTAATACTGTCTTCTCCTTCCCCAATGCACAATCAAATGAACATTCTTTGGCATGTGCAACCAGTTAGGAGACCACTGAGTTTTAATCTGAGTTTTCTAGAACTGGGTATACACCAGCACTGTATTCCTGTACAATATGAACAATCAAGGATTGTGCAGAAACATATTAAACATTATACTTTCTTGAGGCTGCAACTGTCCTTCCCAACCCTGAATTAAAAATTCATTGAAGCAACTTCTGATTTATTTAGTAAAACTTTATAATAAATAAATGTCACTAGGTTAGAGTTTCACAATATATTTTTTTAAAACAGGTTCTGTTATTAAAAGTATTTCAGGCCAGGTGCAGTGACTCAAGCCTATAATCCCAGCACTTTGGGAGGACGAGGCAAGAGGATTGCCTAAGTCCAGGGGTTTGAGACCAGCCTGGGCAACTGGTGAGACCTTGTCTCTACAATTAAAAAAAAATTAGCCAGGCATGGTGATGCATGGCTGTGGTTCCAGTCACTTGGAAGGCTGAGGTGGAAGGATCACCTAAGCCCAGTAGGTCGAGGTTGCGGTGGCTGTAAGCATGCCACTGTACTCTAGCCTGGGTGACAAAGTGAGACCCTGACTCAAAAAAAGAGAAAAAAAGTATTTCAAATCCACTTATCTATTGATTTCATTCCACATACTAGCTGCCGCTACAAAAATATCTGATATGCTCAGCTATTCTTAGGCGCTAATAGTCAATTACCTAATGTATAACCCTCCGGAGGTATATGAATTTAAACCAACATTTCTTGAAAATTTTCAGGAATAATGATAGTAATCACAAATGGTGATTGGGCATGGGAGAAATATGGGTATTGGGAAGAGAATCTTTTGAGACAGTGCCAAGATGTCACTTGCAGATGCTTCTGGGCCATCCACCTGTTAGTGAGTTGGGCCAGGTAAGCACACTTCTCTTCCAGGGTCATCTCTTCTCAGATACCATGGGATGAGCTCAAAGTTTTGTTTTGTACAAGCAGGAGGAGGTGACTACTGAACCTCTGCATAAAGCTAAGAACTCAGGGTATGACTCTAGCTCCGCCACTTGCAAACAACATATGCTTGGACAAGTCACTTTCTGGATCTCAGTCCCCCAGTAGGGATCTCAGATCTCTGTTTGAAGCAGAGCAGCTGGACAATGTCATCTCGAGCTCTTCTGCAGCTCTAAGGGTTGTGCTTTTATTACTACAATGTGGCTGTGTGCTGAAGAGGTCTGTGGCCAAGGTAGCTGCCTGAGTTATAACTCATTTTCATCTGCCCATGCAGGGCCTTTGCCAGGTGGCTCCACCTTTACACTTGGGTTTAATCTCACAAACAATTTCCTTTTTATTCAATGAATCCCTGATGCACATGTGTCTCTGCATAGGAATTTTTAAAGCCTTTCCCACGGGCAAGTTCTGGTTTGCCTGCCTAGCCCTGAATTTAGTGAATAATTAGCCATATATAATGATCTGTATATTAATCCCTGAATCATAGGATTGAAAAACTCGAGAGGCCTTGTGTTTTTCTATGTGTGCTCTTGTTTTCACATACAAGATTCTCATTATTGAGCATACGTTATCTTTAGTTTCAGTTATAAGCCCCTTCCCCATCTTTCAAGGGCAGCACTTAAATGCCATGGTCTCCACAAAGCCTTCTTTCATTGACCCGATCCTACCCAACTCCTCCCATTGGACTTTTTGTAGGCTGCTCATCCCCTTACCCACTGGAGTATCATTATTTATAGACATCGCTGTTCCTCCCTTAATATCACATGCCTTTGCATATTGACCTTTATTTATTCTTCCTCTTATGAACGCTCTCACTTTCTCTTTCACCGCTTTCTGCTCCAATGTAAATAGATGTCTAGCACCCCTGTAGTTTTAGAATCTGAACTCCTTAAGATCCTTGTTGGGGACATAGTTCATGCATTATTCTTGAAATACATTAGAGTGGTGTATTTTTCCTTGTAAATTGATATTGCATTTCACTAATGTCCCCTTCAGTGTTCTGCCAAAAAAAAAAAGCAAAAACAAAAACCAGCTATCCATTGTGCCAAAATTGCCTCCTGTGAATCATCAAGTACCCAACTACAAACCATTTTTACCCGCAAACCAGGAAATCCAACCTCCTCCCTTATATACAGGTCATTTGACATGACATGAGGTTAGACTTTAACTTCCACTAAGTGGATATTTTGAAGATGAATAATAAAAGGGATTACTGAGATACTTGATGCAGCTCCATGGCACTGCATCAAGAGAGGCCCTGAAGGGAAGCCTGAGAACTGCCAGCTACCTAAGATGATAATTAACTTACAAAACACAGGCGTTGGGAGGACCTGCCTGTGGCCCTTCCTCTTTTGTGCTTAAAAAAAGGGAAGCTTGGGAATGCTTCTGGAGCTGGAACTTTCTCTGTCCCTAGAACCTTCATGGGAGATCGAGCTACCGCAATATGGAGATCAGTAGTTCTGTTAATTTACCCACCTCGTGAATTGGGCTACCAGAAGTGGAAGCTTGTGCCTGGTTGTTAGTTTTAGTCAAAGCAGGTTCTCATTGTTTCAAATGAGCTCTACAGAAACGCAACAGAAGGGATCATTTGATTCAAATCACAGTCCTTTTAAATTTGCTTTAAACAATAGAATAGGACTGATGTAAAATTGAAGCAGAAATAGCAGGACCCAAAGAGAACCCAGTTTAGTTCAACTATCACTTACTGAATACCTTCTATGTACCAGAACTGTGGTAGGCCCTCCAATATATATTCATTATTCAGTAAAATGGGGATTATAATACCTACCCCCTAAGAGTTCTTTAAAGATGAAGTGACTTACTTCACACGATATTTGGTACTTAATCTGCCCTAATAAATGGCTGGAGCTGCAATTGTTTTGCCTTTGTTTCACCTTCACCAAAAGCTGGTGTGGTAACAGGCATCCAACCTAGAATGTCATTTGACTTCTCAACTTGAAACTCTCCAGGTCTCATGCACAGAAAATAATAACAGTGCTACTGAATTCATAACATGTTACAATTTACATAATATATTTGCATATATTATTCTCTTTAGTAGTCAAACCCCCTTTTGAAGTAAGAATTAGTTTCTTCATTTTTAAAGATAAACATTTGGGATGGAGAGTTCTCCAGTGACTTGTTGAAGGTCACATGATTAACACAGGCCTCAAACCCATCAAAACTCACCAGTGGAAAAGGGATTAATGAGAAAGAATATTCTCAAGGTTATTATTGTAATGGCACTAAGTGAACCTCCTGTTCCCACTCAAAATATCTCTCCCTCATCTGACGTGGTCCTGCAAACTTCCCACTAAGGTTACACATTTGAATTAAGGTACTGAGTTTCCAAAAGGTTCTTGTAAAATATGCAAGTATGGCCCTTGGCCTGAGGGACATAATAGACCATGGCATCTCAAACTCTTCCAAATAATGCATTTTCATATATGTGACCGTATTAGATTCTTGTGGCTGTTGTGACAAACTACTGCAGACTTAGAGGCTTAAAAAGAACCTAAATTTGTTTTCTCACAGTTCTGGAAGTCAGAAATCAGAAGTCAGAATGACTAAACTGATATGGAGGTGTCAGCAAGGCCATTTTCCCTCTGGGGCTATAGGGGAGAAACTGTTCCTTCCCTCTTCCAGTTCTGGTAGCTGCCAAAATTGTACAATTCTTACTAATTCTTACTTCAAAAGTGGGGTTTGACTACTAAAGAGAATAATATATGCAAATATATTATGTAAATTGTAAATTGGGGTGTAGTCCCTTTTCTGACTCTGTCTACACCTTGCCTTCTCCCTTTTTTGTGTCTCTGTTTTAAATCTCTTTGCATCCTCCTTATAAGGATACATGTGATTGCATTTAGGGTATAAGATTCTGAAAGAACTGTAAACCCTCAACCAACTGATCCTTTGTCACCTTCTATGACTTTCCCCTAAGACCCTGTCCTAAAAGACCATCTATATCATAGCAGCCTGCTGGGAGGACTCTTGTCAAATGGCACTTCTTTCCCTGGGCTCACGCAGCCTTTTCCAGAACACACACCTTCCTTGGCATGTGGAGCCCAAGCTGGATCCAGCTCCCAGAGAGCCATCTCCACTACTTGCCTCACTGCAGGTCACAGCCTGCATTTCCTAGTGTAAATAAATTCATTTTCCTGATTCTAATGATGAAATGTATGCAAATAGAAAAAATAAGCCATATAATAAAGTGTGAAGGAGGAAGTATATACAAGAGTGCTCATCACAACATTATTGGTAATGATGAAAAGCTGCAAATGTCCTATATAGTTATTAGTAGAGAAATTATTGAATTATGTTAAGTCCAGCTACAGTAAATGAAGCTGCTGTTTAAAAAAAAAAATCTGGCTGGAGGGTTGGGGGAAAATGGGAAGTGACTGTTCATGGATACGTGGTTTTCTTGGGGAGGGGTGATAAAAATGCTATAAAATCAAGTGTTGTGATGATACATGTGCAAAAACATAATTGTACATTTTGAATGGGTGAATCGTATGCTATGTGAATTATGACTTAATAAAGCAGTGAAAAAAAGAGTAAGATAGACATGCATGAACCAACAAAGAACGATAACCATGCTATGGTTTTAAATAAAAACAGGCCATAGGAAGAACAATTTAAATATATATTTCCATTTTTATAAAACAAAGTAGAGCAATATATATGTGCACACACACATATATATTAATGCATATGCACACAAGTGCATGTGTGGGTAAATAGAAAGAGAGGGAGAGATGGAAACTCTGGTTTGAATAGTAAACTCTGGGCAACTGGATTGGTGGAGAGATTAAAAAGCAATTTTATTTTGTATTCCTGACCAATCAGGAATGATTTTAGCTGCAAGTACATACATATCAGGGAAGCAAGAAAGAAGGGGGGGGGGTTAATTTTTCTCACAAAACAAGGGGACTGGGGGTAGAACTTCACTTGCCTTGACTGCGAGTCTTAGTACTACCAGGACTGCATCTCTGGGATGTTCTCGGTTTTTCCTTATGTTCGCTATGTCAGTAATGGAGTGATGGCTGCTGCGTCACTAGACATCAAAATAAAATGGCTTTTGGGATTCCCCTGGGCCCCACACATTTTCACCTTGCCTTACTATCAGAATCATGTTATGTGGCCACCCTGGTTGCAAGTGAAGCCAGGAAAGTATTTTCCTTTTTCAGTCTTAAGAGTGGAAAGTACCAGGGGAAGAAGGGAAGTGTGGAAAGTACCGAGGGAAGAATTAATGCTGGGTCAGCCAGCCAGCAGTCTCTGCCTCAAAGTGCTATGCAGTCAATGACGGCTTTTTAAAGATAGCTTTCATTTCTTTTGTGGCTAAATAATAATGATGATGATGAAAACAAAATCCTACTATCCAAAAGTAGGTATTGTTACTGTTTTGGAGTTTATTCTTTTACATTTCTCTCTCTCTCTCTCCCTCCCTCCCTTTCCATACACATACAGTAGTGTGTTGCTTATCAGCAAGGGTGCTTTTTGAAAAACGCATCATCTGACAATTTCACTATTGTGCCAACATCATGGAGTGTACTTACACAAATCTAGATGGTACAGCTTACTACACATCTAGGCTATGTGGTGTAACCTACTGCTCCTAGGCTACAAACCTACACAACATATTACTACACTGAATACTGTGGGCAATTATGAAACAATGGTAAGTATTTGTGTAACTAAACATATCTAACATAGACGGGGTACAGCAAAAAAATAATATTATATGCTAATCTAATGGGACTACCGTCATATATGCAGTCAGTCCTTTGTTGGCCATTGTTGGCCATTATGTAGCACATAACTGTATACATATATAGGTAAGACTTCTCTGTAGCATGTGTGATGCTGTTTGATAGAATTTTGCCCACAGTATAACTTCTCTCAAAATTGGAGCTAATCTTCTCAAACTCTGTTGCTGCTTTATTTAAAAAGTTGATACAATATTCTTTTTTTTTAAAGATGTGTGGTACAATTCAGGATTAGGTATACAAGTAGACATCATACAGGTAAAGTTTGGGTCTCCCTTTGGTCCTCACTTTGCCTGGTTTGAGATCAGTTATGCTTATTGATGTTAAGTGCACCCCTACCACCGATGCAATATCCTAAATCCTTTGTTGTCATTTCCATGATGTTCACAGCATCTTTTCCATCTTAAGAAACTACTTTCTTTGTTCATCCATAAGAAACAACTCCTCATCTGTTAAAGTTTTATTATGAGATTGCAACAATTCAGGGCCATCTTCAGGCTCCACTTCTAATTCTAGTTCTCTTGTTATTTCCAGCACATTTTCAGTGACTCCCTCCACTGAGGTCCTAAACCCCTCAAAGTCATTCATGAAGGTTAGAATCAATTTCCATACTCTTATTAGTGTGGCTATTTCAACCTCTTCTCCTGAATTACTAATGTTTTTAATAGAACCTAGAATAGCGAAGACTGTCCAGAAAACTTTCAATTTACTTTTCCCAGATCCATCAGAGGAATCACTATCAATGGAAAATATAACCTTACAAAATATATTTCTTAATAAGACTTGAAGTTGTCTTATTGACACCTTCAAAGACTCTTTGATCCATGAGCTTCAGAAGGGATGTTGTGTTAGCAGGTATGAAAACAATATTCATGGGCTTGTTATTCTCCATCAGAGCTCTTGGGTGATCAGGTGCATTGCCAATGAGTAGTACTATTTTGAAAGAAATCTTTTTTTTTCTAAGCTGTAAGTCTTAACAGTAGGCTTAAAGTACTCAGTAAACCATGCTGTACATAGATGTGCTGTCATCTAGGCTTTGTTGTTCTATTTCTAGAGCACAGACAGAGTAGATTGAGAACAATTTTTAAGGGTCCTAGAATTTTTAGATGTAAACAACCACTGGATTCAGCTTAAAGTCACCAACTACATTAGCCCCTCACAAAAGAGTCAGCCTGTTCTTTTAGGCTTTGAAGCCAGACACTGAGTTTTCTCTAGTTATGAAAGTCCTAGATGGTATCTTCTTCCAATAAAAGGCAAGTTCATGTACACTGAAAAATCTGTTGTTTAGTGTAGCCATCTGCATCAATTATTACCCATCTTCTGGATAAATCGCTGTAGCTTCTTCATTAGCACTTGCTGCTTCACCCTGCACTTGTGTATTATGAAGATGACGTCTTTCCTTGAATCTCATGACCCACGCTCTGCTATCTTCAAACTTTTCTTCTCCAGCGTCCTCACCTCTTTCAGCCTTCATATAACTGAAGAGAGATAGGGCCTTACTCTGGATTAACCATGGCTTAAGGGAACATGGTTTGATCTTCTATCTAGACACTTAACGGTCTTTGTATCAGCAATAAGGCTGTTTCTCTTTCTTATCATTTGTGTGTTCACTGGAGTAACATTTTAAATTTTCCTCAAGAATATTTCCTTTGCATTCATAACTTGGCTGTTTGACACAAGCCTATTTTCAGCCTCTCTAGGCTTTTGACATGCCTTCTTCACTAAGCTTGATCATTTCTAGCTTTTGATCTAAAGAGAGATTTAAGACTCTTTATTTTACTTGAACACTTGAGCTTCTGTAGGGTTATTAATATATCTAATTTCAATACTGCTGTGTCACAGGGAATAGACAGGTATGAGGAGAGGGAGAGAGACAGGGAAAGGCTGGTGGGTGGAGCAGTTCGAACGTACACATTTGCCAATTGATTTGTCATTTTACATGGATGCTGTTCATGGCACCTCTGAACAATTATGATAGTAACATCAAAGATCATTGAATACAGAGCACCATAACAGATATAATAATGAAAAAGTTTGAAACATTACAATATTTACCAAAATGTGACACAGAGACACAAAGTGAGCATATGCTTTTGAAAAGAATGGTGTCAATACACTTCCTTAATGCAAGACTGGCACAAACCTTCAGTTTGTTAAAAAAAATGCAATAAAGTAAAGTTGCAAAGTGCAATAAAGTGAAACACAATAAAATAAGACCTGCCTGATATACATTTCTATAAAGGTATAAAGGAATGTCTTCATACAAATAAGATCATACTCTACTTTTAATTTTCTAATCTGCTGTTTCACTAAAAAATAAAAATGGTGGTCCTTGTCGATGGATATAGATAACATTCTCCTTTTAATTGCTGTATTTTTATCTCATCATTATTCTAATTATTTCATCACTTTTATTAAATCAATTTTCTATGTATGGAATTCATGTTGCTTCCATTTTTTATGAGTCTAAACAATACTACAGTGAACATCTATTTTTGCACTATAGTGCAATAGCATCTATCTCTGTTAGATATAGTGACGCTGCTAGTTAAACTTTCAGAAAAGATTACCAATATGAGAAATACTTGAAATTATCACAAATAAAATCAAGATTTCTCTTTTTCCCCATGAATATTTTTTCTCTTTCTCAAAACAAGAGAGAAGATTTAAAGAAAAATATCTCAGAAAGATTTTCTTTAAGTAGGGGAAGAGCTGAAGCTATGAATTCAAAAAGCATACTAAAGGAAAGGAGTTCTCATCTCTGATATTCATTTCCTGGATTTAAAAATAAAAGTCTATTTCTTTAGTAGTTTGAAAAGGGAGAACTTCCATGTTATTCATACTAAAAAGGAATGATTACATTAAGGTCTGACACAAATTGACAAAAGCCAGAGCATTCAAAATGATCACTATCCCTCTATCCTTAACTCAAGCATTTTAAAGCAAAAAATGATTTTAACAAAAGGGCTGTACTCCAATCCATCAAATTGTGCCTTTAAAAGACATAGTAGTGACTCTGTAGGTCAGTTAAAACCATACTGAGGATTACATGCTTCCATTGGAGGTACTGAAAACATTTTTACGAACACACTAAAAGAGCATAATAAGAAAGACCTCACTGAATGACAAGAGTGAATAAGATTCTGGTAAATCGGACACACAGAACAATCCAGCATCTGCAAAGGCAGATGAGAGGAAGATATAAAACAACCTTGCAAGTAGCCTGCACATAAGTGTCTGCATTTTCCTGTCCATAGCAACTCCCCCAACTCCTGTCCACAACAACTCCCCTACCTACACCCATGACTGAAAACCAAAAGGTCCTTTCTGGAAGTGGGGAAGAGGTAGGAGGAAATAGACGGCAAGGAATCTGTGCCTGTGCTAATACTAATTGCTGTTAAGTGCAACACAAGTCATTTATTCTCCAAGTACGCCATTATGAATAATCATTCATATTTGAATTTGCTCTTTTCCAATGCCATTGTCTATTGACCAGTCTTTGCCAGTTGCCTTCCAAATCTATGGTATCTGTAAAAGACCTGCTCAAATTTATCATATTTTCCTTCTTCAAAATTTTTACCACGTTCCATTGCTTCCTTTCTCCACCCTTAACAACTCCCCCACCTGCACCCAGGGCTGAAAAACAAAAGGTCCTTTCTGGAATTCTATCAAGACAACAGATTTAAGAGTGGTAGTGGAAGAGCCCTCTTAGTGGACATGGTAAGACCACTTGTTAAACAGTTAATCCAAAGCTATTTCAAGTGAGGAATGATTTAAAATGGTATTTTGCTTAAACATTTATTTTAATATACATCACTTTGCATCTGTTGATGCAGGGGGTGAGGGTGCTTCCTCCTGCCTAAACCCTCTGGAGTTCCATGGCTTCTTTTTTACATAAACCTTGTCCATAATGCATTTCTGCAATTTCCAGTTCAGACTTTCTCTGAAAAAAACTGAATGATACTTGCAAAGCAATTTGACTGCCAAAAAGCTGTCCACATTTTTTACAGCTTTTTCTAACTTTTTTACAGTTGTCTTGCCTACTTTTTTCCAGTAAACAGCCTACTTTTTTTTTAATTAGCCTACCTTTTAAAAAAATTCACCTATATCAAGTCTTTTCAAAGCACTTGGCTTAGTTTTTCATAAATTAATGAAAATACCTTCATAGTTTGTCTGCTATTGTATAAGTGACACAATTATATTAAAAAGTACAATGATATAAGCAGCCTTGGAAACAAACTACAGATGCCATTGGTTCTTGGCGAGCACTCAGTCTGCCTGCTGAGGAGCTGCTAGTATCCATCCTGTGGAGGGTTTGATGCAATGAACAGAAAACAGTAGCTAGTTGGTGGTTCTGATCTGGCAAAGCAATTAAGCAGGGACTATTTAAGAAAGTTTCTGCAGTAGATCTGTCATGTTATAAACTTTGGAGTCTGAACAACCCTTGATGACTGGTAGAGAAACGCAGGTCATAGCTGGTTGCCATAACCTCACTATGTGACCACAGATACTGGTGATGTTCAAAAGCATCCAAGAACATTGACCAGGCTAGACCAGGCACTGTCCAATTAGAACACATGCTGGCCATTAACAATCTGTAGGAAATACTGTGTGTTATCTCTAGTTGATATAGTAATCATGGCTAAGCTGGCATTCTACACCTTACTCGCTTGCAAGTGAGACAGGTTGGTCAAGCAATGCTCTCTGGTTCCTTCTAACTCTGAAACTCTTTATTGAGCTATATACAGCCCTAATTAATTTCCTCCCATGGGGTTCATCAATTTTCTGATTCAATCATTTGTTCCTTCTCTGGACAGGTGCCATCTCAAAATTGTCATTGAAACCTAGACTCTCATGGGTAATAAGAAGACAAAAGCAAGAGAAAACTGCACAATAAGGCATGCATTAAATATAAATATATAGCATATATTTTATAGATTCTCCATTAAAAGGTAGACGTACATGGACATACAGCCACATACTGACATCCTCTTTCCTGATTTGCTGGGGGTCTGTGTTCTGCCTGTTTTGTTTTGTTTTTAACCTGGGGATTATGGCTTGCTTAGTTTACACAGATTGGAGCATGTTTTCCACATGCAGCTTCTTGTTTGCCAACAAGCCCAGCTGTTGGGGGGCATCGGAGATCACCCAATTATAGAAAACAATCTTGAATACCTTTTCATGTCACCCTTTCCTACCCCAGAGGATCTTTTTCAACAATTACAGTTCTAAGGGCCTCTTTCATTTACTGGCAACATTTATCCCTCCCCCCTTGTTTCCCTTTCCAACTCATCCTAAAAGAGTTTACCATAGAACAGATAGGGGGCCTTTTTCAATTTGCCTCTGACAGACAGACTACAGGGGAAGCTAAGTCCATCTGACCAGATGACAGCAGGCTGTTACTTAGAACTCCCTCTGAAGGAAGACAGGACTCAACAGATTAGAGCAATTGCTTGGGGGGAGAAAAAAAGAAAGAAAAGAAAAAAAAACCTCCAAATTACTTCACAGTGTTAGCCCAGGCTCCGTATGCCAAGTCCCTGCCCATAATAAATTTTATTGCAATGTTATAAACTCCTGAAAAGAGGAACTTGGAATAGAAGTGCTGACACAAGCTGCCAGAGCCTCACCACTTCATTCTTGTGGGATCTGTCCTGACATCAGCATACATCTAGGGCAAAACCCAAAAACTGAAAAAATGTTCTGCCCATCAGACAGATTCTTTGATTCTCTCTTAAGTTAATTTCAATAAAAAGAAATAAGAGGCCTCTTCAAAGAGAAATGAGCACTTTTGCAAACAATACATGACTGCGTGCGTATGCTCTCAGCTCAGAGCTCAGTTATTCAGCCAAAGTTGAATTCATCTTGCAAATAAAACGGACCTTTTTTTTTTGGAGGGGGGAAGTGGTTATTAATTTAAATGACAGCTTTATGTACTATAATTACAGTCATTAATGAAGGCACAATTACTTTATCATACATTACCAGGATCAAAGAAGACCTCTCAAGAATCAGTTTTCATCATATAGAGTCAATACAGAAATTAGACCAAATATGAGCTGGAAAATTTTGCTTAAATAGTGCCCTAGAGGTTAAAGAAACAATGAGTTGAAGTTGTAGAGTGAGAACATTAAAAAGACACACTAGAGGTCACTGTTGCTACTTGAGCTGAAGATATGGATCTATATATATTTACAGGTATATATAATGTATATTATATATATATATATAGTTAGTCTATGTACATATTGGAAAACCTCTAAAGAGATCAGCAATCTATTAGGGTATTTTTTTTCTGGTGGGTATGTAGACAGTTGGATATTAAAAGATAGACTGTAAAAAGGAATCTTAATTTTGAGAAATTCTTTCATGACCAGGAACATATCAAAAATCTCATCTTTGATGAAAAATCTTGCACCTACCTATACATTTAGAACGTAGCAAAAAAATGTGGAAATAATCTAAATATCCAATAGGAGGAGGCTAAGAAAATAAATTGTGACTTATCTACCACATATTATTATGCAGTTATTAAAAATGGCAATGTGTCTTTCTCGTAAATCTTTGTTCCCTTATTGTCCAGCACTCTATGACGCATTGTCTATATTTAAATGTTTATGGAATTATCCATAAGAAAAAAGAGGATATAGTTTTATTTATATATACATTAGTTTGAAAAGATATTCACAACATACCATTATGTGAAAAAGAGCATATTACAAAATTATGTAATTCAATTTGTACAAAATTGTATGCACATTAAAAATTACGTATCTATAAAAAAATATTTCATCTATATGTTCACTTGGATTTCAAAGCAAAAGTAATTGAGTAATCCTGGTCAGTATGTCTCTTCTTATTGGGGGAAGATAATTCCATCTCTTAACACTGTACAAAACTGTGAGATTGTTAAATAGGGATGACATATTTGGTCCCATCTTTGAAGCTGTAAGAAGAAAGAGTCCTTTAGGTATGGCACATTTGTAAAAAGTCTTGAAATAGGCTTGGAAATTGTTAGTATAATGCTGCAACTCTACCTCCATGAAAGGAAATTATTTTCGTAAAACAATTGATGTCGCTGGTGGGCCTTTGTAAATGTGATTAATCTAACAGGAAGAACTTCCTTATTTATAGCTTCTGAAGACACGGAATCTGTCTGTCTCCCACAAAACTCCTATTGCACCTGATATGCATATTGTTGATGGAGAAGAAGGAGCAAGCTCATTTCAGAGCCCAAAGCTTGGCTTCTGAGTGGATTATCAGAAAAACCAAAGGCTGGATGATCTGTTCCAACAAGAGTATCATCTTATTGCCAAGGAAGGGAATCCATAAGGTGTATTAATGCTGTCCAGTATTCTTCTTATTAAAGTATTGGTCTTAGACATGGGCACCAATTTAAAAAAGCATCAACCTGGAGATGTAAATTTCAACACTAGGCCTTGAAACAACATTTCCAGAAAGATACCCACTTAAACTCCCTTGCTGACTGCTCTTTGGACACACCACATGATTTTATTTGATAATGCCAGGCCTACGGAAAAGAAAAAATGGAGGGAGAGGGAAGAATACTGCATACTGCTATGTCTCTTTCCTTTGCTAAACCCTAAACCTCTACTTGACTCTCCATTGTGGGTTTTTTTGTTTGTTTGTTTTGGGGGTTTGGGTTTTTTTTTTTTTTCTTTCTTTGTCCTTGAAGATCACAGTCCTGGGAGTAATTAAAGTTCAAAGAGCTGAGTAATTACTCCTCAGGAACTGGGTGCTTTCTACGAGTTTAACGGGGTGGATAAAATAGATTTTAAATTTAATTTGAGTATTTTAATAGAGAATTGCATATTCTTAATAGTATTTTCTAAATGTCTTCTGTTTAAATTAGTGGTAGTGGTAGGGGAAAACTATTAGGAGGCTCACAGCCTCAATAGTCTGTGCCTTGCCCAGACAGCAGTGCAGTGTGGAAGAGGCCATGTGGGTTCTGGACTCAGGGCTTCCTCTACTGCTCCTCAGGGGTGAACTTGGGCAAGTCCTTGACTTTTCTGAAGCTCATTTTTCACTTGTTAAAAAGGAGCAAATAATTTCTGCCTTTCCAGGCAGGAAGACATAAATTAATAGGTATAAAGTGGTTGGCACCAGGCTTGGCACAGGAAAGCTTTCAGTAAGTGTCATTTATCCTCATTGCTCTCATAGCTGAAGTCCATCAAACTCCTTTACACCTATCAAGAGAGGACAGATGACAGACCAATGTGTTTACATCCACAAGCAGGTTTGAAACAACAGCAACGTAAAAAAATAACTGTTGACTTCAACAGCTTGCTTTGGGGGAGAAGGGGATATACATTTTAATTAACACTTGTGTTTTTGTTTTTCCAAACAGTTTTGTGTATACAAACCCAAACTTGGACTTTAGGGAAAACAAGACACTATTACTATAATTTTTTGGTTTAGAAAATTATGTGCTTTTTGTTAACCAAAAAAACAAACATTAAATATGTCGTATTTTGCTTCACATAACAATTTTTCAAAATGCCCTATATTCACAGCCTAATTGGGGGACTGAGGGTTTGTTGAAGTCAGCATGTTTAAGAGCAACCTCATAGTTCTCAAAAGGTTGAAAACCACTGCCTTCACTGGCTCTGGTTGCAATTATAATATGCAATACGTTTTGTTTTAAATGGAAGCTTTTATAATGAAATTTGGAAGCCAGCGTCATTTCCCTTCCTTTGCTTACTACAAAAAGAGGATTTGAGAGCAGACAATAAAGGAAATGGCAGGGAACTATTATGTCACCTTGGGCAAATCTCTCAGTGGTTTAGCGCACGCACACGTGTGTGCACACACACACCACACACCAATAGTCTTTGCAAAGCTATGGCAAGCAAAAATTTGAATGGAGATTTGGCAATTCCTTGCTTATTTTGGATAATGGATAGATTGATCAAATTGAATGAATACTTGTTACCAAATTTTCTAATTATCCAGAGAATTGCTAAGCCTTCAATGTAGTCTTACTTAAGAAGTACTGCCCAGGAGAAGGAATACAGTGAGAATTTGTAAAGAGCTATAAGCACTTCAGCTGAGAAATGATCCATGAGTAGAAAACATCATAGTTTCATCTTCTCATCTTACTGCAATAAAAGTATTGGAATTGCCATTTAGACTAGATTAAAATATTTGTAAAACCCTTATTATTCTCACCCACAACCTAGAACATCACTTCTGAGTTGCTTTTATTTTATTAACATTCTGGGTCAGCAAAAACAGGGTTTGGGCAGAAATGCAACAAGATATCTACCACCACTCACAGGAAAAAATCCCAGGATCCTTCTCCGGATGGATTTTTAAAAAAAATCCTCCTGTGATTCTGCTTTGCCGGCCACAGGCAAGTGTTTGACTGTTGTTTGTCTGATGGGAAGTTCCTGTCCATTGAGGCAGCTGTGCTGTGATTACCTTCAGGTAGTGCTTTTTTTGTTGTTGTTGAAAACAATGTTGCCACATTAGGAACTCTTAACACCAGAGTTAGACTTTGAAAAGAGAGTTATCACAGCTCCTTGGGCAGCTCTGCTGAAGAAAGAGACATCAAATGGTAAGGAGGAGATGAGGAGGAGGAGGAGGGACTGGTCCAGAGAGTCAGAGAGCCAGAGAGCACCTTAAAGTGGGTTCTGGGTTGAGGAACAGTAAGTAGAATCAGAATGAAAGGAGAACAACAACAAAAAAAACTAAAGAGTTGACACCCACTGTCACTTTTTGCCTTGGTTATTAATTTAGCGTGTGCCTTTGACTAGAGAATTCAGTGCAAAAAGACTTCCTGTCAAAGGGAGATATCTGTTGCTTTGTGTAGAGGGCTGGACACTTCATTGGCTCTGCCCCTTTCTACTTCATGATTTCAAACAAGTCACTTCTCCCCAGATTTTAGATCTTTTCAGTGTAACAAGGAAAATGTATTTGGATGCCCTCGTGTATCTTGGGACATAGTGGGAGGTATAAGGAATTGAGTTCCTAGACTCAATTCAAGCACAATGAGTGGATTCAAGAAAAACCCTTTCACTCAGAGACCTGGTGCCCAATCTTCTCCAGTGCTTGTCAAAATTCAGGCTACTGATACGGTCACAGGTCACTTTGTGAGCCTGTTTTTAAAGGTACAGTACTGGTGGCACCCACTGAATCAGCATCTCTGGGTGTGGAACCTGGGAATCTGGATTGTAGCTGGCTCCCTGACTACTTTTTCTTTTCTTGGTACATCAGTGTTGTGAGAAACATCACCAGCTCATCATCAGTTCTTAGTCTTAACAAGGGCCACATTCTTAACTTAGTATGGACCCTCTCTTAGTGGCTTATGGATTGAGCAATACCAGGTTCCATGCTTATTAAAGCACATTAGGAAAGGGCAGCATATTGAAACCTCTCAAACCTGATTTTGAGAGAAAGGGGCAAAAGGCATTAAGAGTGATAAAGAAATTTTTAATCAATTAAGTGAAACAAGGAATGACATTCATATCTCAAGTACATCTGCCATGGCATGGATTCAGTCACTTCTGCTAATCTCACTTTTAATGATAAGCACAATCCTTTCAACAAATGAAACAATACTATAAGTTAGGTTGCTGTCAGTTTGATGATTTTCTTTAAACTACTCTATATGTTCTGAATAAATACTTTGAAGGAATTATTTTTAAATTGTTAGGTAAGTTAGCTGTTTTAACTGCCATTGTCCTTGTGATTACAAGAAACACAGGCCTTTCCATCCACTTACGAATATTAAAACTCCTTCAGAAGAAGCAGTTGGATTCTATAATTATTTGTGCCAAAGGGCTAAAAAAAAAAAATCCAACTTTTAAATATCTAAATGTCTCATCTTATACTACATACCTTTTGTACCATGTATTAAAAAATGTGTAAGAAGAAAGCAAAATTAAAATAAATATATATCCAAGTTAAGGAAAAAGCACATTGCACAAAAATGTCTTTGTATAAGTAGTGCTTAATAAGATTGGGTAAGGGGATATTTATAGTTCTGCAGATGACTTAATACTAACTGTACTAGGAACTCATCCATCCTTCCAATGGGCTTGAGAGGCATTTGAAACCAATAAAGCATATTTGTGTCCAAGCTGGGAGTGAAATCCAGGCCCCACATAGCAGACCTGAGACGCCTTGGTCCAAGGAGCTTAACTGATGTCAAATGTAAACCACTTTTCAAAAGCATGTTATCAGGTCCACACCAGACTATCCATTTTGATAATCTCATTCCATTTTTCATTTTATTGTTGAAAGAAGAAGTAGATTAATGAGAGTCCAAGTCCCCCTAGAAAGAAAACCTTCCTTATAAGGCATGCCTGAAGAAAGAGTAGGAAAAATGACTGACTCTGCCTTTGTTTTGCCAAGTAAAGTAACATTTAGACCATTTATATTTGAAAAATTCTTAACCTGGGTCAGTGTGGCCTACTAGATTAAATCTGAAGGGAGAGGAAAAAAAAAAGAAACGAGATGATGATAATGAGGATGATGATGATGACAATGATAATGGCACATTTAGGTGAGCTATAAATCTTTCAGAGCCTGGTTTGCTTGTTGTATAATGGGGTTTTGGAGGCAATCCTTTTTGATCCCTCATATTCAACAAGAAAAAGATATGACTCCAAATTGTGTTTGAAATTTGCACACTACACAAAAGAAATATTTGTCAAAAGATAATTTTAAATGTTCAGTTTCTAACTATAGGAGATACATTCTTTCAAGTATCCCAGAATGACAAAAGAAAGTCTTTACAGAGAATGATGATCAGAATCATGGAGTGATTTGTGTCAGAACAGAAGGAGCTTTAGAAATCGTCTTGTCACATTGGTAACATCATTTTACAGATGAGGAAACTGGGTCTAAAAAAGTGCTCTCATGATTTCAAAAACCAGCAGGGCTAATGATCCTGCATCGGTTTCAAGAGGAAATACTGAGTTTTGAAAACTCTTTAGCCTCCCAAAGCTGTTACAAGAGCCCAATTTCCCAGACTCAGAGCCCCAAAGACTGCATTTGAAAGGACAGGAAGTTCTATTTGGAAAAAATCCATTTTGTCAATCTACCGAAGGACCATTTAGCTTGGATGCTCGGTGGACGTAGTAGCAAAATGTCTCCAACCAAATATTCCTACCCTCAATGAGGTTGCAGTAGCAATAGACTGTATTCCTGCCCTAAATGAGTTTACTACCCAATGGTCATTTTTCAATTTGATCTCTCCCAAGTCCCTAGGTGATTCTCGGAGGCCATCACTGCTACTGAGAACCAAAGGTTTCAGCAAAAGAAGCCCTAATTTGGCTGATAGCAGGGCTGCAATATTGGATCCTCCTTGTCTCTGTTTCCCCCCTGGCCATCACAGTGCCAGGCTCTGGTTAGTTAAACTGGGAACCACTGATATAGACAAATCATTAATGTCACAGGCGTTCATAAGAAAGAGGCTCTATTGCCTCCGGGAGGGGGAGATTAGGTCAGATCTAGCTTCATTATTTACCATAAATAATTGGGGCACAGTCTCCATGGTTGAAGATCTGTACCCCACTTGCTGGATTTTGTTCTACGCACCTTATTTTTAGGCATTTTGATGTTGCATTTAAAACCATCAGATATCTGTCACCTCTATCCCCACAAGACACTGAGAGGAGAACTGATTATGTGTTTGTTTTGACCAGTTAGAGTACACCACATCAAGCAAGCTGCTGAAGCCCCTTCTGGATCTGAAAGGGTGGGTGGGTCATAAGGCTGAATTCTGCCCCAAAGGGAGGACAGAGTCTTGTTTGCTTTGCCAGGAAGGGACTGCGCGTGCTCCCCATGGGGTGAGCACTTTGCGTGCTCCCCATGGGGTGAGCACTGTGGTTTGGGAAGTCAGGGTGTTGTACGCCTAAGGATCTACCCACCAAGCCGCCTCCCAGTAAATTCAAAACCACTGTGACACAGACACCTGGGCACAAGGAAATTAATTAAGACTCTGTGCTGACATTCCCTTCAGAGCTCACACCACCCTCCAGGAAGGGCCACACATCACCCTGCGAGAGAGCAGACACAGCTGTGGGAGCTGTCTAGACCTGCTGTGATTAAGAAGGATTCTGCTGCCTTAATATCAACTGTGTTTTCTTATGTCAGTATTGTCTCCTAATTTTAACATGACTGAATCGTCAAAAGATTTTTTTTTTTGTCCTGTCTACAAAGTGACACAAATCCTTTCACTTTCTGGTTTCCATTATATTCTGTTATGTGACCATGCACAGAGTCAACTTTTATTTTAAGGTTTTGTGTTTTCCATGTAATGCCACACACTAGCTATAATGCACACATATGTTTAGGCACTTTGAAAAACATTTTAAAATGAAAATGCCTTATGTCAATCACAAGCGTGCAGTCCCAAAGATGCACATGAAGCCGAACATGTGGATTATATATTCCAGGGAAAATATCCCTGTAGTTATTGTGCATGCTCCATAGCCACTTTTCAAAGTGAAATGTCTCTGCCACTAAAATAGAATTTTTATTTAGTCAAAACACTAAAAGCAATTAGAGGCCAATGTTGATTGATCACTTGCCAATTTTCAATTTTTAAATCAAAGCTGTTGTGGACTTAGTGTGTGTGAGCTTCCCAAGTATCCATAGTCACTTTATTTGCATTTTACATGCATTCAAAACAACTACTTACTTTCTTTCTTTAAAAAAATGATTGAAGAAACATTTGCTCTCAAGATGAAAAACATTACACCCAGAGCAATCTGTTATAGCTGAATGTTGGCCCTCTTGATATGATGGTTCTTAATGATAAAACTTCAAGTTTAGTGTTACTAATACATAGGAAGGGGAGGGAGACAAGGATGGTCATGCCATCAGGGGCTAGATCATGAACAGCTTTTTGTGCAATACTAAGAAACCTGGCTTTCATTCTGTGAGCAATGGTGAACCATAAAAGAGATTTAGGCTCTAAGAAAGATCACTCTAGTGGAATTTTGGAGGCTGGATTATGGATTTTAAGGGAGAGAGACAAGGATCAGGAAGATTATTTGAGAAGCTATTATATAGTCCAAATGAAAGATAATGTGGACCATAACTAGGGAAGTGGAGATAGAGAGGAGAAAATAAATATATGAATTATTAGAAAGGGAGATACGATAGATTGAGTTTGACATCAGAAAGAGCCATTAATTACTTTGACCCTTAGCAAAAAAAAAAAACCTCAATGCAGTATTTAAAGTAGGATGGCATACACAAATGCAAGGGTCAGATATAGTCTTGACATCAGGAATAATCATTTTTTTCAACTAATGCTCAAATTCTTCCTGCATATTCTTCTTTATTCCAGAGATAGAGAAGTGGCATAGTCCATCATATACCACTACACTTGACAGATTCCTAGGGAAACAATTAGTGACTTCCCTGGGAGTCCCATTAGGGCATCCCAGAATACAGAGTTGGGACAGAACTGGCCAAGACTTCTAGTTGGAAATGGGAAAATTCTGTAAGTTTGTTCTACATGATGCTGCCCCCTGTAATCTCCAACTATAAGAAAATCATACATAAACACAAACACACAAAGAGACACACACAAACAAATAAGAACAATTTGAAGAGTATTTTTACAAATAGGATACTTTGGCTGTAAACGCCATGTCTATGGAAACTAAGCCGATAATACTGGGGAACTCACTCATCTCAAGAGCAAGCATTTGTTTCAGATATGTTCAATCTTTGTTAGAGAAGAATTTGCTTCTGGATATTTCTCTAATTTCTGCCCTTGCTTCTGCTGCTCCTCCAAAAATCTTAGCTTTTTGTAGGACAATTAGTCTCTGAAAATAGGAATAGGTATACATAACTATGGCCAAGAGAATTGTGATTGTGATGCATTTTACTTAACTTATCTCATTTAATCCTGACAACAACCTACAAGTATATACTGACATTACCTTCAATTTTCAAGTAAAGAAACAAAAGCACAAAAGTGTTAAATGATTTGCCCAAGGTCACACAACTAGCAAATGTATAAACAAGGTTCAACCCCAGAGTCTGGTAGTTTATTCAAATGTTCTTAACTACTTTCCATGTTTAATTTACTTGGATTTACAGTTGAACCACATTTTTTTTTTGTACACAAGACTACAACTCAACCATTTCAATCATTACTTACAACTTTTTGTCATATTCAACCTCAAAGTTCAATTCTGTAGTCACTTGGTCCTGTATAAACTTAGAAAAGCCTAAAATGATGAGATTGTGCTTGTCCAGTCTGGGGATTTCACATTGATATCTGGCTAAATTGCATTAATTGTCAAGGCTAAAACCAGGATTCTTACATCTTAGCTAACACCTGCCTCTCTCTATGCTGAAATATATTATAATTAGCTGCTCTTCCTAAAACTGAATGCAATTAAACAAAAAGAGAGACAGCAGATTGTATAGCCAAAAAAAAAAAAAAAGTAGAAAGCAGAGAAGATGGATGCATATTCAAAAGTAGTGATTTCAGAGGCAAGGCAGACCTTTCTTATTTTGCAGTCATGTTCTGTATGGCAAAGAGTATATATAGCCTTTGGCACATGCTTGGGACTCCATTTTTGCTCCCTGGTGCTCACACAATGTTTGAATTAGAACTTTAACAGAGCAGTCATTCTCTGCTATGGTTGCACATTGGTAAAGGACCATAAAAAGCAGGCAATCTATATTATCCAGACTACACTCCTTCCAGTCAAATGGCCCAGTGGAAAGATTCCTGGAGTGCCAAGTGTGAGTCTAGGATGCCCGTTGAGACTCCTGTACTAGCTAAGGTTGTATGAAGTGGTGCCAGTTTCTTGACCTCTCTTGGTCCAGTTTCTCTAGCAGTGAGATGGCAGGGATGATACCAGCCCCATTCTCCTTTGGAGACTATGGTATGATTCAGAAAGGACTTGAAAACGAAGTAGCTGCTCTATTCAAGTTTTGCTAATAAAATAACTAGAATACCACCATTGGTAGAAATAAGTTCACAAGTGGCCGAAGAAGCAATAAGGCCCCTGAGCAAAATTCTAGGGAAAGACCCATTACTTAGCACAAGGTTTCATCATTTTCCCCAAACTGGATGTAGGAAATGCCAGTGTCCAAAAGGTAGACCACAAAACACACAAAACACACAAGCAAAAAATAAAAACAACCCATGGTCCAGTCACTAACCAAGTAAGTGAATCAGAGATTAATTCCTAACTAAAGAAAAGTAATAGTCAAGACAGATTTGTACTGCAAAAATCAGTACAAATGGGCAAATGGGACCTTGAGGAGAAGAAACAGGGCGAAGAAAACTAAAACTAAGTGTAAACCTCATGCTAGAACATATCAGCCCAAAGATACTATGGCTGCTTTATTGAACAGCGCAAGGATCCTTTAACTTAACAGTATTTATCTTGAGAGGTGTGCTACAGCAGTGCTCTTACCAACAATTGCTGATGTGTTTTTGGCTGTACCTGGAGGCTTACTGTGGGCTGATGGATGTCCAGGTGTAGAAGTGCATGTTAGCTATTTATATGCACTGTGGATTTATTTCTTTGCACGTTTGCCATCTCTCCTCACCAACTGAAATAGTAAACTTTACTGTACTAAAAGTTTAAATAGTCCCCCAGACATTTCAAGTGTTATAAATTAATAATTAGAAATACAATTCCCTTAATATACCTCTTCCTTACATCATATTTTTCAGATTCAGTCGGTTTTGAATAAGAATAGAAACATGTAAAAGGTAACCTGATACAGAGCAGGAAACCAAGAAGAAAAAAGAAAAGAGAATTTTGAAAATCCTCTTCCTAAGGCATACTGAGTCCTCCAATGCTCTGTTTTTCCAGGTTAACAAATTTTGGTCTCTTCTAGGTGTTTTGAACTAGATGACTGACTTGCCATCTGCAGCAGGCCCACTCCTGAATGTCATGCCCCTGTTAATGAAATCTGGGCGTGCGCTCGTAAACAGACCTGGTGAATGGTAGATGTCAGCCATTGCGTGATGGGCAATCATCAATCATCCATTGTCAGTTATTTCTGTCCCAGTGAGTAAGCCTTTATTTAAAGCATAAAGTAAGAATGTTGCCAGACCACAGGAACAAGCCCTGAGCTGTTTGCAGGTGCTGCTATTCACAGCTGCCAATTAAACCCCTGACATTTCCATATTGGCCATGAGGCACAGCATATGCTCTTGACATACCATTTCTTTAAAAAAAAAATTCAGAAATCTCAGATTATCAATACATGTGTCTTTTTCTTTTTCCGTGGTTTCAGCATTGGGCTTTTAAGAATAGTTTATTTTAGAAAAAAAGGAAGGAGAATCAGAAAAAATGCCCGTGAATGGAATTATTAAGATGTGCACATAACATTCTTTCTTGTAACTGGGAAAATGGCTGGCATTTCAGATGTGAAAAGAGTTCTCTGATGCCTAAATCTACTTGGCAGAGTCTTCTTTCAGGATTCCAACTTTAAAAAATCTCTTTCCTGCCTTTTTTCTTATGTTTTTTCCCCTTGTTTTTTGATTCTGAAATGGAACTATTTGTTTGATACAATCTAGTACTATTTAAACTAGACATTACAAATGATCATGTAGCTACATTCCGTTCCTTTCCCTGGGGTTCAAAATGATTCTAGTCTATAAATGTACCTTTTACTTGAAGAATTTCATGAAATTTGAAGATCTTTTAATTTAATCTCAAATATAAGTACATGAAGCGGTGTATTCCAGTGCAGAGTTTACATTATGCTTTTATATTCATGTATTTCCAGATTGAAAGATAAAAGCATCCAACCACTCTTGAAGGATCATCGATATGGTGGATGTGTTCCTCTACAAATAATATAAATAGTCAGGAGGGGAAAAAAAGAGACATCTGCATGCAGCTTACAGGAATATTTCAGTTTTTAATTAATTTTCTAGTTTTTCTGGATATATGTAGCTCTTGAAGAAATGAATTGTGATGACAATCACAAAAATTTTAACTAAATTATTCTTCCATATCAGTCATTAGAAAATGAAGACATTTTCTATATGATTTCATATTGTTTTGCCAAGAATTGGATCAAAATCATCTGTGATTCTTAAGTATGAGTCTTTATTTTCTAGTTTGAGCAAGACTTTGATATTAGACTGTCACCTCCTTCTTTTGCATTCTCTGACCCTTGGGTTGAATTAAACAGAGTTACTTCCACATTCTTTGAAATCCCTGATTCCCACTAATTCCAGGGATATCTGCTAAGAAAAGCAAATTTAACAAAGCTAGGATTTTTTTCAAATAAACTTGCTGATGATTCTAACAGGTGATTTTTTCCCCACAGTTATAATTTTACATTAATTTCTTGCTTCTGAGAAGAGGCAAAAGTTGTCATTCTCTTTGAGAAATGCAAAAAGAGACAGAATATTTGTTACAGCCATTGGCATAATGAAAGGCTACTAAAAGAACTTTTTTTTTTTAAGATATGGGATCTTGTTACATTGCCCAGGCTAGAGTGCAGTGGTTATTCACAGACACCATCATAGCATAATACCACCTCAAATTCCTGGCCTCAAGTGATCCTTCCACCTTAGTCTCTGTACTACTGGGACCTGTCGAGGTACAAGACTGGATAAAAGAGCTATCTTCTAATAAAGGTATTTTTCCTCTGTTAATTAATTTTATCAGAAAAGTTGACTGACCAACCTATTGAAGAGTGAATATCTGAACAAGAGTGAAAGGTCTTACATTGCATTATGAACACACATATGTTTGAAATGAAAAGATAATGTGATGACTTACAGTAGCCTTGAGCCCTCAGGTTAATGAACGCTTATCATGTAACAGAGCTGAGGATGCTGTGCAATATATATATAGCATTGGCTCTGGAGTGCTCATTTGGGATGATGTCTGTTCACAAGCTTGAGGTAAAAAGTGAAAGGAAAGGGCTGGACTTGCCTCCATAATGCTTTAACCCCAACTGGCACCATATGGACCACTTATCTCTACTTGATCCTGGAGCATAATAATAATAGTAGTGATGAGGACAATAATCATGACGTAATAATAATGTCAGCCACCATTATGGCAGGCAGCCATGTATAATAGAGTTTGGGAGCACAGATTCTGTAGCCAGCCTGACTGGTTTTCATGCTGGCTCTGCCACTCACTAGCTGTGTGACCCTGGCCGAGTCACTTAATCCTTTTGTGCTTCAGTTGTTTCCTCTGTAAAATGAGGATCAGAATAACTGCTACCTCACTGGTATGTTGAATACTTAGGGTAGTACCTGGCATATACTTCAGGGAACAGCCACAGGAGTGTTAAATAGAATAAGTGACTATTCCTAGCACATATACACAGGCTATCTTATTTAATTCTAATAACTTTTTGCCATGTATGTATTGCTATTCCCAGTTTTCAGGTGGGGAAACTGAGGCTATGCAAGATTAAGTAATTCTCCCAAGGCTACTAGCCAGCAATTTGCCAGATTGTAACTTTGGCCTTGATTAGTGTGACTTCAAAATCCATGCTCTTTCCATCTCTCTCTAGGCTTCCTATCCTATGCAGTCACTTCACAAGTGTATACCATTGATCAAAAGAAAGGAGGCAAAGGGTTGAAGAAAATAGAGACAGAATCAGAAACATCAGAGACTGTAAGAATTGCAGAGTGTAAGGGCATCAGGAAATCATCTAAGAAACATTTTCCCAAGACCAGACACCAGTAAGTCATCGCATATACAGCTCCTGGATTCATTCATTCATTCATTTGACAGATATGTATGGGTCTCATATTTCTGTGCAAGAGTTAACAGTCTCATGTGTAACCACTTAATAAGTAAAAGCTTGTATTTTATGTAATTTTTTCAAAGAAAGAGGCCCACAATAGCCTTAGGAAAAGATACTGATAAGAAGATGCCAGTATTTTCTCCATGAGTGAATCTGACTTGGTAAGTTCAAGGGCTTCTTTCTCTCCCCTGCCTGGATCTCTTAAGGCAGAGAAAGCTGACATGAAGCAAAACAAGGGCTGGCTGTCCCAAGGCTGGGTCTCATCAGCACACGCATGTCTCTTGCGGTTGTCTTTATCAAGGCTAACTGTTTTGTTTTTGGCATTCCTAACATTGTGACATTACGTTTCAAATGTTTCCAAACCTGAAACACAGAAGGTCTTTCATTTCCTTTCTGCCTACTAAGATTATTTAAGCTCCACACATACAAACCAGAGTATTATGCAAGAAATTAATCACATCAGAGCAAAGTAGCTACTGAAAAATTGCCAAACACTATAAACATTGGTCAAAATGGAGGCTAACCATTTGCACAGAGAATAATTGAACCTATGGATCCACTTGGGGTAACTAAGCAACTTTTCATTATGAATTATAAAGCTTTTCAAACATAAAATGATATCTGAGAGGAGTGCATTACCTAAAAGGTTTCGATAAGCAATGAAAGGAGCTTTAAAATATGCAGCAGGGATCAATCATCCGGCTGTATAGCGTTACTTATACTTTGTGGCGTCACCTACGTTCCTTGATAAACAATGTCCCATAACCTCTGAGCATTCCCATTATTTTCGTCAGCACCCAGACATAAGAAGTGACAAAAATGTCAGATGATGTTTTATTTACTAATATAAAACAAGTTCGAGTGGAAGTAGACATTCCACGACAATGGCAGTTTATGAAGCGCATTTCCCAGCATCAAGAATGATTCACATTGTCCAAAAAAGATATAAAGCTTGCAGTTCGTGATGAATTTTAATTGGAATGTTACTCATCATGGGCATGAATTTCTTTCATTTGGGAAATGACATGTTCTGCTTCTGCAATTGAAGGGCAGTTGATTCTCCCTGAAAAAAGAAAGTAAGTCTTTGAAACAGATTTTTTGACACCCAAAAAATACCTTTTGATACCTTTTCTAGTTATCTTGGTGTCATCTGCCAAAACAAGTATTCATATGTTTTTTACAGTCATTATTTTGTGAGAGACATTTTCATCAGTTGCATGAGAAATCAAACCCAGCATTCTGACTCAGATGCAGGGCAGTTCTGTCTTCCTGTATCCTGTCAACGAAAAACAAAACACAAAACAACAAAATGAAAAAAAAAAAAACAAAAAACATCAATTAGGAAAATAGCTTGATGGTAGGGAAGAGCTCTCTACTTAGACTTAATTAGCTTCAGACTTCTACCCAAGATGCTGCAGGAGAGGATATGAAGCAGCAAAGAAAGATCATTGAGAATTATAGATGCTTTTGTCTTTGACAGAAAAGGACCTGTAATGTGATCCATCCAGGTTGATGAATGCTAAATAGAGAAGAAAGGGCACTAAAAACAGAAAGATCAGGAAAAGTTGAGTTAAAGCTGATGAGATATGTGAAGACCAGAAAGGTAAAAAATAGAAAAAAAGTGAGGAAAGCTGGATACATGAAAACATAGTTTCAGGACCTCATGTCTTTTGCAGAGAGAAAATCACTTACCAACCTTATGTGATTCAGGAAATACTTTGGTTTAGAAAAGTTTAAATCCACGCAATAGACATTCATCCCGCACTATAGAATAAACTACCTCTCATGACTAGGAGGAGGGATGGCTGACACCTGCCACTTTGGAGCTCAGTGTGAAAACATCAGATTGCATTATGGAATCCTGGCTAGCTTGCTTTGTGGGGGTGGTACAAAGTAGTTGATGCTCTATAGGTATAGAAATTGATTACTTCAATTACCAAAATCAATTTTCCAGAATAGAGTGAAATGTATGGATATGTATCTCAAAATGTCATTTAAAAGGAGCCTAAATGACCCTCTAGGCCCTGCGTTTATAACAGCACCTCTGCCGCTTCTGTATCTTTGCCTACAGGAGGTCTATGGCTCAAAGTGCCCAGCTGGAATCTGATAAAACGACAGTTGGCAAATATTTTTTCCCAGTCTGTGGGCTGTCTCCCTGCTCTCTCGATGGTTTCTTTTGTTTTGCAGAAGCTCGTTAATTTGATGAGGTCCCACTTGTCTATCTGATTTCTTAAGGTATTGGCCTTTAGGGTTCTGAATAGGAATTGGTTTCCAGTTCCAATTTCCATAAGGGTGTCTCCTGCGCTTTCTAAGATTCTTATAGTTTGGGGTTTTACGTTTAGGTTTTTGATTCATTTAGAGTTAATTTTTGTGTATTCACAATAGCAAAAACATGGAACCAACTGTGTTGCCCATCGAAGCTGGACTGGATAAAAAAAACATGGTACATATACACAATGGAATATTATGCAGCCATAAAGAAGGACAAATATATGGACTTTTCAGCAAATTGGATGGGTTTGGAGTCTATTGTGCTCAGTGATTTATCACAGAAACAAAGAACTGAGTTCCATATGTTCTCACTCATAAGGTGACCTTGAACAATATTATAATGCTATGAGAAAGTAATTGGCAGTCATGGAAAACTGTCAGGGGAGGAGGGGTGGGACTGGCAGTTGAGGGAAACTGCTAGGGGAGGGAGGGGCATACCTCATCAACAAGGGTACCTGCATGATCAAAGTTTGTATTCCTAACCCTGAATTGTACATCACATCTTTATAATAAATAAATAATTTTTTTTAAAAAAGCCAAACTACATTGCTCCCTCTGCTCTCATGAATCTCTCTTTTTTAAACTTTATTTCAAAATAAGTTTATTAATACAAATTAGTTTTCAATATTAATTAAAATATCTTAAACACATGTGTTTAGTGGAAATTTAATCTTGATAAACATGGGAATAGAACATGTGATTTCCAAACCGCTAGTACAAAAAAGGAAGCAGAGAAAACTTCTTTCATCAGTAAGTGAAAGACAAAGAAAAAATGAAACACACAAAGATAACACATAAAAAAATAAGTAGGAATGGGAACAGTTATAAGTTGTAAAATATCAGTTATCAAAATAAACATGGTTATATGAAAACAACCTATCAAAAAGTAGAGATGTTGAGAGAAAAAAAACTTTCAGTTATTTGATGCTTCCAAGAGGCACACAAAATGAAATGACATAGAAGGATTGAAAATAAGCTGGGCTCGGTGGCTCAGCCTGTAATCCTGCGCCTTTGGGAGGCTGAGGTGAGTGGATTGCCTGAGCCCGCGGGTTCGAGACCCGCCTGGGCAAGCAAGACCTCATCTCTACAATAAATCAAAAACTTAGCCGGGCGTGGTAGCGCGCACCTGTAGTTCCAACTACTTGGAAGGCTGAGGCGGAAGGATCGCCCGAGCCCAGC